>CAUYUJ010015390.1:335000-336904 GCA_963575745.1 Prorocentrum cordatum | reverse complement strand
GAACGCCATGCAAGTAAACTTGCCTGAATCAAACAAAAAACAGGCTCTTGTTGGACGCCCCCGACCCCCCCAACGCTCGTGCCGCTGGCGCACTTCCTCCTCCTGCCCCTCCCGCGGGCGGCGAGCCCGAGGGGGCGTCGGCCGTCCGAAGGGAGGGGGGTATGGACAAACGCCATAAACTTCGACGTTTGGCGCTCTCCGGGGCCGCGCCCGGCGCGCTCCGCGCGCCATGGAGGGGGGCTCCCAGCGCAGATCCAAGAACCCCGCGCGGAGCGCCATGTCTTTATATGTGTGTATATGTATATGCATATGTGTATATATATTATATATAATTATATATATATATATATATATATATATATATTATACAACTCCAGGCAGGGGGGCGGAGCGCGTCCACAGGTCCGCCGGGGGCCAGATCTCGGTGCACATGGCCTCCCGGCCTGGCCAGGAGCCGGCGCGCACCAGGATCGCTGCTGCGCCCGCCCGGACATCCCGGCCTCTCGGCCTGTGCGATGCCCGCGGCCCCCCCGCCTCGGCGGCGAGCCCCTGGGGGGGGAGGGGAGGGCAAGAGAGGGGGGGCGGGCTTCCTCGGAAGGCCCAAAAAAACTTGGGCCCTCGGAGGAGATGTCCGAAGGCCTCCGCGTCGCCGCCTCCGAAGGCTGGCGGCTGCTCAGAAGGCGGGGGGGCCCACGCCAAGAAACACCCTGCTTGCCTCCAGGGTGCTCTGGGTTTCGATGGTTTTGCGGTGGAGAGCGTGACGTTCCCACATCAACACATCAATGGACGTCCTGGGGTCTCAGGTTGGGTGTCTTGGGGGAGGTTTCTTGTGGCCGGGGCATCCACTGGACTTGGCGCGTTCGAGTCCGAACCCTTTTTGGAGGAGACTGCAGCGACGCGCCGTGGCCTCCCCTCGGGCACGGGTCCAGGCGAGGTCGGCCTCTTCGAGACCCGGCGGGCCACTCCTCCTCCTCCTCCTCCTCATCCTCCTCCTCCTCCTCCTCCTCCTCCTCCTCCTCCGAACAGCAAAGCCCTGTCCAGAGCCACAACGGCTCAGCCAGGCACCTTCATGGCCCCCAGGGCCCTCCACCGCCAGAGAGCCGACCAGCGCACGACGTTCGCCGCAAGAGAGGCCCCCGGGGGGCCCGAGGGACAGCCCTTCGAGGTCCTTCTCATACGAGGGGAACATCGACCGACGAGCTCTTCTCAACTGGTCACTCAGCCCCCAATTGCCGACTTTGGGTCTGCAGCGGCCTCGGACACCCCTGGAAAAAGGACCTCCAGAACAGAAGCAGCCACACCTGCAGCACACATGAATCTTCCCCCTCGGGCGATCCCAGACAATCGAGGACCCGCGCTCCAAGGAAGGCGGTGCCGTTGACCCGGAGGACCCGATGTGCGAACGCCCGAGTCCACACCCCCTCCCCGGGCGCGGCGTCCTCGGCCATCGCCTGGCTCCGAGGATCGCCCCCAGAAGCGGCGGCGGCCGGCCTGCAGGGTCGGCGTGGCCTCGAGCCGAGTCGAGGTGGAGGAGGAGGAGGAGGAGGAGGAGGAGGAGGAGGGAGGAGGAGAGGAGGAGGGAGGAGGGAGGAGGAGGGAGGAGGGAGGAAGGAGGAGGTGGAGGAGGAGGAGGGAGGAAGGAGGGAGTGGAGGAGGAGGAGGAGGAGGAGGAGGTGCCTGTTTTTTTTAGACTCTGGCAAGGTTTACTTGCATGGACGGGGGGGGGGGGGACTGCTAGCCTGAAGCAAGCCCGGGGGGGGGGGGGGGGCGCGGAAATCACGCAAGTCGAAAGGCACTTGCACGCTAGTATTCGCTTGAAGAGGGGCGGGGGGGGGGGGGGGGGGGGCGAACGCCATGCAAGTAAACTTGCCTGAATCAAAAAAAAACAGGCTCCTACAAAAGGT
>CAUYUJ010015390.1:307500-330000 GCA_963575745.1 Prorocentrum cordatum | reverse complement strand
TGTCTTTATGAATTGCACCCTTCCGTCCCAAGTCTTAGGTCGGGCGCATTCGTCTACAGGCGCATGTTGGACGAAAAATGAACGATAGTCAAACATAATCAGAACATGCCCCAACATATACACCAAGCATCGTCCCCAGACCATGGTTGGTATCTTTCTTGAATGCTCCTCCCGTGAGGGACCATGCCCGGCTGAACCCACGGCGCCTCCTCGTAAGTCCCTGTATTCGCCCGAGGCGAACGAGGCCCGTGGACGCTCGGATGCGCATGCGTACTTGGTGACCTTGGGGCCCAGGGCGCTTTGCATCCGAGGCCACGGCCACCGAGAGCAGAGTGGTGGGGAGCCCATCCGTTGGCACTGTTGAAAACCTTTTCGGTGGGCGAGGAATTGTCTGACCTACACTTTCTCGCCGTCGGGGGCGCCTGACCCAGGGCGGCTGGACAGCTTGTGCCTTGACGTGAGCCACCGCAAGGGCAGTAACTTCCCAGCCGCCCTATAGCAGGCGCCCCCGGCAGCGAGAACCAGCTCGTGTCATACCCAAGGGCTCCCAACTTCGCGCTTCGCGCTCCGCGCAGCGCGAAGCGCGAATAACTTCGCGCTCTCGCGCCGCCCCCCCAAAGGGAGAAGAGGAGGACGAGGAGGAGGGGGGGAGGAACGAGGCCCGCGAAGCGCGAAGCGCGAATAACTTCGCGCCCTCGTGGGAGCCCTTGTCTTAGACCGCTCTTCGCCTGCTGAGACATCTGCGATCACACTCGGCGGGGCACCTCCTCGTAGAGGTCCCTGCGCTCGCCTCCAGGGCCCCCTGCGGGGCACTCTCTCCCTTTGGGAGGCGGGCGCGCCCCCGGTGGGCCCGGAGGAGCAGGAGGAGGAGGAGGAGGAGGAGGAGGAGGAGGAGGAGGAGGAGGAGGAGGAGGGGGAGGAGGGGGGAGGTCCCTGCGCTCGCCTCCGGGGCCCCCTGCGGGTGCGCTCTCTTCCTTTGGGAGGCGGGCGCGCCCCGGGTGTGGGCCCGGCGCTTCTGGCGGGAGCTGCGGCAGCAGGTCCATAGTCCGTCGAGGGCCAGCTCTCTGGGCTCACGTCCTCCTCCCCCCCTCCTCCTCCTCCTCCTCCTCTCCTCTCCTCCTCCTCCTCCTCTCCTCCTCCTCCTCCTCCTCCTCCTCCTCCTCCCCCCTCCTGCTCCTCCTCCTCCTCCTCCTCCTCCTCCTTCTCCTGGAATGTGATCGCAGATGTCTTAGCGGGCGATCCGGGCTCACGTCGGGCCTGCCCCTCTACAGGAGGAGGTTTCAGAAGTCAGGGGCTCCCACGAGGGCGCGAAGGTAGTCGCGCTGCGCGCTTCGCGGGCCTCGTCCCTCCCCCACCTCCTCTCCTCATCGTCCTCCTCTTCTCCCTTTGGGGGGGGGCGGCGCGAGAGCGCGAAGCTGTTCGCGCTTCGCGCTTCGCGGAGTGCGAAGCGCGAAGTTGGGAGCCTTCCGAAATGGTCGATTCAAGAAGCAGTCTCGGGACGATGTTTCGGCCATGTGTTTGACTATGTTTGAATATGTCTTGACTGTGTCTCAGCAAACTCAGCATCTCTTCAGTATCGTACAACCGACCCCCATCCCCACCAGGCCATGGTATCCCAGCCCCACCCTCCCACCCCCCCAGTTGGGAATAGGCTCATCGAAAGCCGAAGATAACAGCCTTTACCACCATCAAGCGGGGAAAATCGGCCAGTGGGGCCCAGTGGTGATATGGATCGTTTAAACGTTGCTCATCTCCATCCTTCTAGGCTTAAATCGAGCCTGCCCCTCTGCAGGAGGAGTATTCCAGAATTGTAAAACCATAGTCTCGTGAAGGTGTTTCGACTCTTTTCTGATCATTTTTGAACATGTTTTGAGTGTTTTGTTTGTCGCCCAAAATCCGCCTCAAGGAGGTCCAGCCCGACCTATTTGTAGGCTTCTTAGATGGGGTCGAAGTAGATGAGGTCGGAGGATCACGCCGCATCGCCGATGCATCGCCGATGCATCGGTGATGCATCGTTGATGCGGCTCGATGTGGGGCCCACTGTTCTCCACGCCGACGTCGCCGATGCATCGCCGACGCTGCTGGCGCATCGCCGATGTATCGGCGAGATCCTCCCACCCCATCTGCTCGTACCCCACCTAGGAGGCCCCCCATCTTTCTGGCCAGAAGCTGGGGGACGGTACCCTCGAGTGTTCTTCAGTTTGGCCGGCGGAGGGCCTCGTGTTCTTGACGGATGCCCGTCTGTCCTGGGTCCCGCCGTGCAGTGGAAACCCATGCCAAGAAACAACCTGCGCGCTTCGAGGGTGCCCTGGGTTTCTTGGGTTTCGAGGGTTTTGCCATGGGGGGCAGCGTGACGTTCCCGCACCGGAAATCAGTGGACGTCCTTGGGTCTCAGGGTTGGGTTTCCTGTGGATGATTTAGGTGGTCGAGCTCCTACCGCAGGTCGCCGTCAGTGTCGTACGGTCACACGCTCTGCGGAGGCCTGAAGCGATGATTTTATTATGAGGCAGGCTTCCGTCCTCGCACCTGCCGGAAGCTTGCAGACCGAGTGTGCGCGACGCGAGCGGCGAGGGCTGCACGTGGGAGCCGACCCGAATTTTGACGGACGGGCCTGCGCCCAGCTGAGGCGAGGTCCCCATTTGGGACGCAGCCTGCCCTCCTTTGTTGTATGTGCGTGCCTGTTGGAGCGTGTAATTTGATTTCGGCTTGCCTAATGGGCTTCTGCTTGGTTGAAGGTTGGCTCCTCGGTTTTTTTGTTGCCCGTTTCCTCGAGGGTTTAGGGTTTAGGGTGTTTCCGCGCGGAGGGCGGGAGTCGCGCGCACGCACCCCGGGATGCAGTGTGCGCGCTTGCGTTGCCCGTTTTCCCACCCCACACTACCCACACTATTTCTTTTAGTGTTTAGTGTCTCAGTAGATCTTCACCCCTGCGGCAGTGAACGGTTTGGCGCGGTGGGGTACCCCCGACTGGGCGATCTCTTCGGGGCATCGCTGGAGCGCTTCGGCGCGCTTGGGTACGCCCGACCGAGCGATCGTTTCGGGGCAACGCAGGAGCGCTTTGGCACGTGGGGGAAGGTGGGAACGCCCGACCGGACGATCTCTTCGGGGCGTCGCAGGAGCGCTTTCGCCCTTTGGGGTACGCCCAGCAGAGCCCGCGCGCGCCGCGCCGTTCTCGCTTTTGCGTAGTCTTTTCGGGGCATCGCTGGAGCGTTCTTTCGCGCTTGGGTACGCCCGACTGGGTGATTTCTTCGGGGCATCGCAGGAGCGTTTTGGCGCGTTGGGGAACGCCCGCCCCGGCGATCTCTGCGGGGCGTCGCAGGAGCGCTTCCGCGCTGTGGGGCACGCGCGAGACAGCCCACGCGCGCCGCGCCGTTCTTGCTTTGGCTCCGCGGGGCACGCCAGACGGGGCATCCCAAGAGGGCTCTCGTGCGCTGGGATGCGCCCGACAAGGCCCACGCGTGCCGCGCGGGGGGTCGCACGGTGAGCAGGGTGCTCGAGGAGGTGGGTCTGGCGCCCCCTCGATGCGACGCGCCAGGGAGCACGTCGACGCGGGCGCAGGAGCGCGCGTGGGTGCGCCGAAGAGCACGAAGTGGCTCGAGTTGGCTCTGGACATCCAAAGTCAGTACTAGTAATTGAATTCTGGCAATTCGAAGAGCACGAAGTGGCCTACTGTTGGCTCCGGACATCAAAACCAGTGCCAAGGATGCGGCTTCTGACAAATCGAAGAGCACGAAGTGGCCTACAACTGGTTCCGGACATCCAAAACCAGTACGAGGAATGGAATATTGGCAACTCGACGATCGCGAAGTGCGTGGCTTTGGGTTTCGGACATCGGAAATGTGATCTCACCATGGCCTCTTTGTTGGGACTCACTGGGGCCCTCCATTACGTTTGGATCTGGCTTTCGGGTTTCTCTGTCCTGCTACGCAGAGACAGAGAGGCCGCAGGCCGTGTGCGGCGTCGTTCGTGGCGGTGGAGCTTAAATTCTCCCGCTCCGTAGATTCTTCAGGCGTTCGCTGCGCGCTTCGGCCAATGTCGCAAGCGCCCTGTCGAGGCCGAGACGGGGCGCTTGCTCCAGTTCAAGGTGTAGGGTTGGGGCCAGCCAAAACGCGCATATGTCAACGTACTTGACGTGTCACACTGGTGCGGTGCCCACATCCCACCCAGCGTAGAAACTCATTGCATATGAAGACGCGCGCTTTGGTGCATGCGAGCCATCGGGGAAGGCCGCGCTGAACTGGGAATCGCAGGGAGGACGGGCGAGGAACACGCGGGAGGAACAGGCAGGAGGAGCAGCACAGGAGCGCGCGGCGGCCCTTGGGAGGAGCGCGCGGCATCGCTTCGGAGTGGCTGGGTCCGCTGGGGGGTCGCGGCCCCTGCGAAGCGCGCGCCGCCCTTGAGCGAGCGCCGCGTAGGCGGGATGTGCCCCGCATCATAAATTTCTTGGGCGGCAGCGAAAGGCGCATATAAGCCGCGGGAGCGCACTGCCCCGCTCCACGTTTCTAATGGCAGATCGGGAAGGGCAAGGAATTCGTTCCTTTCGTCCGCGCGCGCGGGGTGTGCCCCGCGCCGTTCTAGTGGAGAGGGCCGTGCGGGTTTAGGAATTAGCTTCGCATGGCGGCGTGCACCGCGCCACTTTCTTAAATTGAGGATCGTAGCGAGTTCAGGCTTCGCCCACCAAGGCGGGAACCGAGGGGAACGATACGAATTAGGATGTACATTTGTATGGGTTCAACTGTTTCGGGGGGCCCTAAATCCGAACCGTTCCTGCGCAATCCTAATATATATATATATATATATATATATATATATATGTATACCCCAAGCGGGAGGGGGTCATTTGGCCCCCGCCTCTACGGAGCGAAGCTCAAACTCTTCACGATCCTTGGGTGGAGCCGTTGTGCGGCGCGCGTCCCCATGTGAAGCTGATTCCTAGACCCGCGCGATCCCTCATTAGAAATGTGGCGCGGGCCACATTCCGCGCGCGCGGGCGACAGGAACGACCTCATTGCCCATCCCGACCATCAACTAGATAAGTAATGCGCTGCGCATCGCCACGTTGAGCTACTTCCTAAATCGCACAATACTTCGGCAGAAATGTGGCGCGGGGCACATCTCGCGCGCGCGGCAGAAGGCAGCGAATTCGCTGCCTTTCGCGATGTGCCATTCGAAATGTGGCGCGGGGCACATTCGCCAGCGCGGTGGCTCTGCGCCCTCCGCGATCGTCGATGAAACATATGATGCGGGGCACATCCCGCCCACGCGGCGCTCGCTCAAGGGCGGCGCGCGGTTGCAGGGGCCGCCACGCGATCCCCACGCTGACCCAGCCACTCCGAAGCGATGTCGCGCGCTCCTCCCAAGGGCCGCTGTGCGCTCCTGTGCTGCTCCTCCTGCCTGCTGCTCCTCCCGCGCGCTGGTTGTCCCTGGTCCTCCCCCTCCACGCGGGCTTCCCCGATGGCTCGCATGCACCAAGGTGCGCGTCTTCATATGCAATGAGTTTCTAGGCTGGGTGGGATGCGAGCACCGCGCCAGTGTGTGACCCTTCCAGTCTGTTGACATCTTCGCGATCTGGTTGGCCGTAAACCCAAAACCATGAACCCCAAACCCCATGCAACGTAAAGTGTTCCCCTTGTTGGGGTCGCGCCCGGCTCACATTCAATACCGTCAGTTGCAAGGGTGTTTCAATCGAAACGCCGCGCCCGGCCTACGGACACGTCTCGTGATTGGATAGGGGGATTTGTATTAAGTGAAAGGACATGAGCAGAACATGGGGGAGGGCGGTGCATGGAGCTGTTCAACCATTTTGTTTTTTTTATTTCGGTTTCTGAAGCTTTGGATGCCTCTGGATGTCCCTGGTGAGCTCCTGCTCCTCCTATCCAGCACGTGGCACTACGAAGACCATGGATACGAACATTGGTCTTGAGGCGCCTCGCCGCTTTCGGCGTCCCACGGCTGTCCCTGAACTCCATGGTCGTCACGGAGAAAACAGACTCAGTTTGCAAGGCATTCCTAGGAAGAGTTCCAGGGTCCAGGACTCGCTTCCCTCGGGGGCATCGCCGGTAAATGAAGAATCGGCCGCGGGGATGTGCCTGAGAAGCCATTCTGATGCGAGCGAATCGTGACTTCGGAGGTGTGGGTGCTGGTGGCCATCGTCGCCATGGATGGATTCGCCTCGAGTCCCCGGTCATAGCGCGTCCAGTCTGGTTGGCGGAGGATGAGGAGGATGAAGACGAGGACGAGGAAGAGGAGGAGGGAAAGGATGAGGAATTTTGGAGGATGAGGCATGAAGGGAGGGAACGAAGGATGGAAATCCCAGGTATCTTCTGGAGTTTTCGGCGGCTTGCGGGGCGCCTCGCATGGTTTTAGACGTTACTGTTCCGGATGCATTCAGATCTTTATCGGCCTGACAGCCATTCTGATGCGAGCGAATCGTGACTTCGGAGGTGTGGGTGCTGGTGGCCATCGTCGCCATGGATGGATTCGCCTCGAGTCCCCGGTCATAGCGCGTCCAGTCTGGTTGGCGAAGGATGAGGAGGATGAAGACGAGGACGAGGAAGAGGAGGAGGGAAAGGATGAGGAATTTTGGAGGATGAGGCATGAAGGGAGGGAACGAAGGATGGAAATCCCAGGTATCTTCTGGAGTTTTCGGCGGCTTGCGGGGCGCCTCGCATGGTTTTAGACGTTACTGTTCCGGATGCATTCAGATCTTTATCGGAAGTGTAGTGGGACCTACCTGCTCCTGCGCCTCCCCATCGCCCTCGTAACTACTCGGCCGCAGCCATTTTGGTGCAACCCTCTTCCCCAGGCGGGCTTTCGATCAACGGTCGTATACGCGTCTCACACGAATTTCCTTCCACATTCAGCCCCAGCGGCGCACATTCCTCGGGGGGGGACAGACCTCCTAACAGTGACACGTCGATTAAGGAATTGGCCGTTTTCGGTTCGCGAGAGGGCGTCGCGGCCGTCATTTTCGCGGGTCCAGGTCCGTCGGTTTCCGTCCCAGGCCGTTTTCGCTCAGGGGAGGTCGTTCTTCTCCAGGCTTGCGCCCGCCAGGTTTGGGCCCGAGGTCGTTTTCACTGAACCGCGTCTTACTAAAGCGAGGTCTGTCCACCCCCGAATTCCGCGATGCACCGCACCGGCAGCCTCCTGGCCGCGGCGCTCCTGCTCGCCGGCGCCCAGGCCGTGCAGCGGAGCGCCGACGGCCTCGGTGCGCCCGCGGGGCCCGCGGCCTGGGCGGCGGCGGGGGCGGAGGGGCGCAGGGAGGGCAGCCCCTACCCCGCCTGGCTGACGGGGCTCGAGGCGGCTGGCCACGGCGTCAGGTGCAGCATGGAGGAGGATCAAGTCTAGGCCTCCTAGATGGGGTCGGAGTACATGGGGTCTTAGGATCGCTCCGCATCGCCGATGCATCGGCGATGCGGCTCGATGTGGAGCCCGATTTGCTTTACGTCGGCGTCGCGGATGCATCTTCCATGTCGACGATGCATCGCCGGTGCATCGCCAATACATCGCCGATGCATCGCCGATGCATCGGCGATGCATCGGCGATCCTCCGACCCCATCTGCTCCGACCCCATGGAGGAGGAGGAGGAGGAGGAGGAGGAGGAGGAGGAGCAATCAGCGAGCGAAGAACGGTATAACATGAACTTTTTCGCCGTCGGGGGCGCCTGTCCCTGGGCGGCTGGAAAGTTTATACCGCTACGATGCCACCGTAAGGGTATAAACTCTTCAGCCGCCCAGGGACAGGCGCCCCCGACAGCGAAAAAGTTTATTTTATACCGTTCTTCGCCTGTTAAATCGAGGGCGTGAGGAACGCACCAGACCCTGGTTTGCGAGGCGCTGTGCGCTGAAGCTGCTGTTGGCCGACAGGGGGAAGCCCTGGGCGTCGCGCGTGTCGCGCGGCGTCCTGGCGGCCCTCTGGCCTCAGAGGGAGCTCCAGGGAGGTTTACAGGCCACGCTCTTGTAACCCAGGGTGGGGGCGTTTTTTCATCCCTCAAGAGGAGTGCATCGTCGGTCATGGCCGGGGCATCTGCTACGTGATGGTGGATGCTGACAGGGAGACCGTCCCTTTGATCAGCACCGACTCTGGGTACGAGGTCACCTTCTCTGGGTCCGTTCGGTTCGGGCTGGAGTTGAGGTTCAAGGAGAGCTCGACCCAACCAGAATAACGGGGGAATTCAGTTTGAAGAGGATGCTTCCTCGGCAGCATAATCCTGAACCCAACGTAAATAATGACCCAAACATATTTGGTTTAGTTCGGTTTCCCTGACCTCTCAGGAGTACCGCGACGCAGCCCAGAACCTCACCAGTGACCACAACATCACCGTCGAAGGGCATTCGGATTCATCGCACTGGAACCTCTGCTGGAAGCCTGGGATGGTGTCTGAGTGGCAGTCTGGAGCAAGGCGGAACACTGGCGTGGAGGATTACTGCTACTACGTCAACGGCTTATGTTTCTTATGGGCGTCTCCGTGCACTGGCGGGTGCTCCACACTGGGTGCTCTGACGGGTCCTCTGTCGAATCCGCTGTATGCGACTTTCTGCCCTGCCGGTCTGCGTTTCGCCACCGAAGCAGAGTGGACGGCCGCCGAGCCTACCTTATATGCAAACAAGGAGGACTTCCACGCCAAGTGTGCAGCCGAGGTTCTTGACCCAGATTTCAATCACTGCGACCTGCAGAATACTTTCAAGCGTGTGCCGAATGGCGGGTACGAGGAACAGGTCCTGGTATGCGGGGACGCCCAGACGCCCGCGCCGCCGGCGCCCACGCCGGCGCCCGCGCCGGCGCCCGCGCCGGCGCCCAGCCCACCCGCGCCAAGTACACCTGGCACTGGCGGTGGTGTGTCAGCCACGGGCGATCCCCACCTGCAAAATGTACATGGTCAGCGCTTCGACTTGATGAAGCCAGGCAAGCATGTCCTCATCAACATCCCCAAAGGAGAGCTTGAACACCAGCTTCTTGTTGTGCAGGCTGATGCGCGCCGACTGGGGGGGTGCAAAGATATGTATTTCCAAGAACTGAATATCACAGGGTCGTGGGCAGAGGCGAAGCAAGCTGGAGGGTACCGTCACACCGTAAAACATCGTGCTGCTGGGACTCCTCAATGGGCCGCGTTCGGCACGCTTGAGTTGAAAGTCGTTCACGGACATACGAAAGGTGGCCTCGAGTACTTGAATTTTTACGTCAAGCATTTAGGGCGAGTTGGATTTGCTGTCGGAGGCCTGCTGGGCGATGACGACCACACAGCAGCAGCAACTCCTTCAGGGTCATGTGCTCGGCGTGGTTTAGCTCTTTAGGCGGTAGATCCACGCACCATCGGTCCCTCCATGCGCTCAATCGCAGCAGCGAGCGTCTAGTGATCGCGTGGTCGGTTTAAGGTGGCTCAGTCACAATTCTGGCGCAGTGACAGGATTCTCCTTCGCCCTCCTGTTCGTCGTCGTTCTGCTCCTCGTGGTTGTCGTTGTCGTCGGCCTCCTCCCACTTCGTCCCCTGTTCCACTGAGATCCCGTCCTCCTCCTCCTCCTCTGCTTCCGTCTCCTTGTCCCCGTTATCATCATTATCCTTCCGTATTATTTTGTTCTCTTTTCACATTTAGTCACCTCCTCATCGTGATCGTGACAACGGGCAGGCATCTGATGATGATAGGCAAGGTTTCCGTGGTCCTTGCATTCGGCGTCGCCGTCTTATACCGTATCGTTGCAGTGTGGAGAAGGAAATTCTTGACGCTTCACGTATTCCCACCAGCCCATCCAGAAACAGATCGCCAGCTTTCTTGAGGCCGTTTTGAGGCTATCGTGAACCATATTCGGCTAGGACTGTCGGAGGCTATTCTGAGCCATGTCCAGCTATCTTGGACCCTCTTGTGGCTGTCTTGAGGTCTTTTGGAGGTATGTCGGAGGACGCGGCACGAGAAAGGTGATGATGAGGATGATGGTTATGATGGTAATGATGATGATGACGATGATGATGATGAGGATCAGGATGATGATGATGATGTTGATTATGTTGATGATGATGATTCGGAGTATGATGATGATGATGATGATGATGATTATGATGATGATGATGATGATGATGATGATGGTGATCATGATGATGATGAAAATAATGAAGATGATGATGATGATGATGATACTGATGCTGGTGATGATGATGATGATGGTGATGGTGGTGATGATGATGATCATCATGATCATGATTATGATCATGATGCTTACGATGCTGATGATGATGCTGTTGTTGATGATGATGATGATGATACTGATGATGATGATGATGATGATGATGATGATGATGATGATGATGATGATGATGATGATGATGATGATGATGATGATGATGATGATGATGATGATGATGATGCTATGATCGGTTCTTGAATGACGACGAAGGCTATCTCAGGAGCTCTCTTAGGGCCCCGTGTGACCTCTGGGGGCACTCTATGGGCCCTCTGTGAGCTCATTCTAAGGGTTTTGGGCTCCTTAGAGGTGTGTTGGAGGCGCCACTTGAGGCCATCTGTCAAACAGAGGGGGGTGGGGCAAATTCAGCCCCCCCGCCCCCCCGATGCTCCAACATGCCGTCTTGGGGCCCCCTTGGGCCGCTCTTGGAGCCCTCTTGGGCGCTCCTGGGGACCTCTCGGGGCCCTCTTGGGCTCCTCTTGCCTCTCGGGGCTCTCTTGGGCTGCCCTGGGGCCACCGTGGGGGATCAGGAGCCCATCGGAAGCGAAAAGACGAGAAGACAACAGACATTGATTGTACTTCGATGTTGGAGCCGCCTCTTGGGTGCATGTCGGAGGCTATCTTGAGCCATCTTGGAGGCCATCGTGGGCTCTCTGAGGCCCTCTTGGAGCCATCTTGGGCCATCTTGGTCGATCTGAACCCGCGCCCCCTCAACTCCCAGGCCCAGGGGAAGGGGTAGGGGGAGGGGTCAAGACACCCTCCTAGACAGCATGCCGATTAGCTCACTCCCACCCGCCCTCCCAACGCATCAGTATCTCCCGCGCCTCAGCATGTTCAGCGGTCGTTTTTGGATGAATAGCTCTGGGAAGCAAAACCGAGCTCATGTGCGCGACGCTGGGGCGAGGTGCGCCGCGTGCCAGGCGCGCCAGGCACCCCTGGGGCCCGAGCGTGTCAGGCACGCCTGGTGCGCCAGATGCGCCACGTGCCTCCGCTTGCGCCAGGTGTGCCGCATACTCCAGCCGCGCCAGGTGCGCCACGTGCGGGGCACGTGCAGAGTATGTCAGGTGCGCCTGCGCACGTGACAACACACATCGGGAACCATGTCGGCCCCCATCATCCATGTCGAAAGCCAATGCCCATCATTGTGTCTGGTGGGCCTGCGCACAGCAGGCCATACGCCACCACTTGACATTGACCGCGGGGTGGCCGCGCATGATCCAGATGTAGCTGCGAGGTGCATGTTGTATGGTTTTTATTCATGGATTGTAGCCCTGTGCGCAGCAGGCTATATGCTGACACCCCGGCCGCCCCTGTAAACAACAATACAAAGTGCTCGCGGGCCTCACGAGCATGACTCCAGACTTTGCCCAACATTGTACTTTGTAGTGTTTATTTGACAGGGATGGTGTGGGGGTGGCCCTCATGGGGTCCTCATTGTTCCTGGTTAGCTGCCGGTCGCCTGGGGGAGGGGGTGCATATTGATCGGGAACAGTGATCAACCCGTCCCCCGAGCAGGGGAAGGAGGGGTTTGGGCAGAGAGAGAGAGGGAGAGAACAAAAAAACAGGACACAAAATCCGTTAAACCACTCACGGTGGGATTGAGGATAAGGTTCAGGAGAATCATCCGTAATTTTCAATTGATTCTACTTGGTGTGAAGTGTACGGTCGGCTTGTTCTGTCGCTGGAGGGTTGTCTCGACCAAATTCATCGCTTCACGAGGAAGCACGCAGTGGGTACTCGTTATGTTAGTGATGCTGCTGAGCATAGTTTCCCAGACTGGCATGTAGTTCGCCACGCTTGTTTGTTATTCAAGAACTTTGCCCCAGGGTGGACTTATGCTTTCAATCAACGGGCCCCAGAGCAGTCGACACCTTCCCTGGTGCAGGCTTCTCATCCCGCATTGTTTTCTGATTGTCCCGCAGAGTCCATCATCGACCCGTGGAGGCTGAAACATAGGAGAAGTATGCTGGGCCTGCGCGAATCAATCCGCTGGTGGTCTGTGCCCACCTCAGAAGTTCCGGCATAGCCTCTGCACCCCGGGGGGCCCCAAGACCCCCCACAGACGCTTCAGAACCCCGCCCCCGTCCCAACCTCATCCCACTGCCCTCGCCCTTCTCTCTCTCTCTCTCTCTCTCTCTCCTGCAACGTAGGTCCTCGTCTGTTCTCTTTCCTCCACGTCCTCCTCCACGTCCTCCTCCATTCTCCGCTTCCCTCTTTGGTCTTCAGGCGGTTTCGCGTCCTGCGCACCCCGGGCAGTGCCGCCTCTGGCGTACTTTCGAGGACATTCGAGTTCCGAGTTCCGCTTCCCTCCTCTCACTTCCCGTCGACGCGTCGTGACCCTGCCAGAGTCAACGTTCGCTCAGAATTTACCCTTAAGTCGGGCTTGTCCCTCTACAGGAGGAATATTTTCAGATTATGTATTAAATTATGTTTGGACGATTTTTCGAGTATTGTTGATCATTGTTGGACTTTTTTGCCATGTTTTATTTGTCGTCCAAAATCCGCCTGTAGTAGGGGAACGCGCCCGACCTAAATTTACCCCCGGCAGAAGGCAGCGAATTCGCTGCCTTTCGCGATGTGCCATTCGAAATGTGGCGCGGGGCACATTCGCCAGCGCGGTGGTTCTGCGCCCTCCGCGATCGTCGATGAAACATATGATGCGGGGCACATCCCGCCCACGCGGCGCTCGCTCAAGGGCGGCGCGCGGTTGCAGGGGCCGCCGCGCGATCCCCACGCTGACCCAGCCACTCCGAAGCGATGTCGCGCGCTCCTCCCAATGGCCGCTGTGCGCTCCTGTGCTGCTCCTCCTGCCTGCTGCTCCTCCCGCGCGCTGGTTGTCCCTGGTCCTCCCCCTCCACGCGGGCTTCCCCGATGGCTCGCATGCACCAAGGTGCGCGTCTTCATATGCAATGAGTTTCTAGGCTGGGTGGGATGCGGGCACCGCGCCAGTGTGTGACCCTTCCAGTCTGTTGACATATTCGCGATCTGGTTGGCCGTAAACCCAAAACCATGAACCCCAAACCCCATGCAACGTAAAGTGTTCCCCTTGTTGGGGTCGCGCCCGGCTCACATTCAATACCGTCAGTTGCAAGGGTTTTTCAATCGAAGCGCCGCGCCCGGCCTACGGACACGTCTCGTGATTGGATAGGGGGATTTGTATTTAGTGAAAGGACATGAGCAGAACATGGGGGAGGGCGGTGCATGGAGCTGTTCAACCATTTTGTTTTTTATTTTGGTTTCTGAGGCTTTGGATGCCTCTGGATGTCCCTGGTGAGCTCCTGCTCCTCCTATCCAGCACGTGGCACTACGAAGACCATGGATACGAACATTGAAGTTTGAGGCGCCTCGCCGCTTTCGGCGTCCCACGGCTGTCCCTGAGCTCCATGGTCGTCACGGAGAAAACAGACTCAGTTTGCAAGGCATTCCTAGGAAGAGTTCCAGGGTCCAGGACTCGCTTCCCTCGGGGGCATCGCCGGTAAATGAAGAATCGGCCGCGGGGATGTGCCTGAGAAGCCATTCTGATGCGAGCGAATCGTGACTTCGGAGGTGTGGGTGCTGGTGGCCATCGTCGCCATGGATGTATTCGCCTCGAGTCCCCGGTCATAGCGCGTCCAGTCTGGTTGGCGGAGGATGAGGAGGATGAAGACGAGGACGAGGAAGAGGAGGAGGGAAAGGATGAGGAATTTTGGAGGATGAGGCATGAAGGGAGGGAACGAAGGATGGAAATCCCAGGTATCTTCTGGAGTTTTCGGCGGCTTGCGGGGCGCCTCGCATGGTTTTAGACGTTACTGTTCCGGACGCATTCAGATCTTTATCGGAAGTGTAGTGGGACCTCCCTGCTCCTGCGCCTCCCCATCGCCCTCGTAACTATTCGGCCGCAGCCATTTTGGTGCAACCCTTGGCCCTAGGCGGGCTTTCGATCAACGGTCGTACACGCGTCTCACACGAATTTCCTTCCACATTCAGCCCCAGCGGCGCACATTCCTCGGGGGGGGACAGACCTCCTAACAGTGACACGTCGATTAAGGAATTGGCCGTTTTCGGTTCGCGAGAGGGCGTCGCGGCCGTCATTTTCGCGGGTCCAGGTCCGTCGGTTTCCGTCCCAGGCCGTTTTCGCTCAGGGGAGGTCGTTCTTCTCCAGGCTTGCGCCCGCCAGGTTTGGGCCCGAGGTCGTTTTCACTGAACCGCGTCTTACTAAAGCGAGGTCTGTCCACCCCCGAATTCCGCGATGCACCGCACCGGCAGCCTCCTGGCCGCGGCGCTCCTGCTCGCCGGCGCCCAGGCCGTGCAGCGGAGCGCCGACGGCCTCGGTGCGCCCGCGGGGCCCGCGGCCTGGGCGGCGGCGGGGGCGGAGGGGCGCAGGGAGGGCAGCCCCTACCCCGCCTGGCTGACGGGGCTCGAGGCGGCTGGCCACGGCGTCAGGTGCAGCATGGAGGAGGATCAAGTCTAGGCCTCCTAGATGGGGTCGGAGTACATGGGGTCTTAGGATCGCTCCGCATCGCCGATGCATCGGCGATGCGGCTCGATGTGGAGCCCGATTTGCTTTACGTCGGCGTCGCGGATGCATCTTCCATGTCGACGATGCATCGCCGGTGCATCGCCAATACATCGCCGATGCATCGCCGATGCATCGGCGATGCATCGGCGATCCTCCGACCCCATCTGCTCCGACCCCATGGAGGAGGAGGAGGAGGAGGAGGAGGAGGAGGAGGAGCAATCAGCGAGCGAAGAACGGTATAACATGAACTTTTTCGTGGTCGGGGGCGCCTGTCCCTGGGCGGCTGGAAAGTTTATACCGCTACGATGCCACCGTAAGGGTATACACTCTTCAGCCGCCCAGGGACAGGCGCCCCCGACAGCGAAAAAGTTTATTTATACCGTTCTTCGCCTGTTAAATCGAGGGCGTGAGGAACGCACCAGACCCTGGTTTGCGAGGCGCTGTGCGCTGAAGCTGCTGTTGGCCGACAGGGGGAAGCCCTGGGCGTCGCGCGTATCGCGCGGCGTCCTGGCGGCCCTCTGGCCTCAGAGGGAGCTCCAGGGAGGTTTACAGGCCACGCTCTTGTAACCCAGGGTGGGGGCGTTTTTTCATCCTTCAAGAGGAGTGCATCGTCGGTCATGGCCGGGGCACCTGCTACGTGATGGTGGATGCTGACAGGGAGACCGTCCCTTTGATCAGCACCGACTCTGGGTACGAGGTAACCTTCTCTGGGTCCGTTCGGTTCGGGCTGGAGTCGAGGTTCAAGGAGAGCTCGACCAAACCAGAATAACGGGGGAATTCAGTTTGAAGAGGATGTTTCCTCGGCAGCATAATCCTGAACCCAACGTAAATAATGACCCAAACATGTTTGGTTTAGTTCGGTTTCCCTGACCTCTCAGGAGTACCGCGACGCAGCCCAGAACCTCACCAGTGACCACAACATCACCGTCGAAGGGCATTCGGAGTCATCGCACTGGAACCTCTGCTGGAAGCCTGGGATGGTGTCTGAGTGGCAGTCTGGAGCAAGGCGGAACACTGGCGTGGAGGATTACTGCTACTACGTCAACGGCTTATGTTTCTTATGGGCGTCTCCGTGCACTGGCGGGTGCTCCACACTGGGTGCTCTGACGGGTCCTCTGTCGAATCCGCTGTATGCGACTTTCTGCCCTGCCGGTCTGCGTTTCGCCACCGAAGCAGAGTGGACGGCCGCCGAGCCTACCTTATATGCAAACAAGGAGGACTTCCACGCCAAGTGTGCAGCCGAGGTTCTTGACCCAGATTTCAATCACTGCGACCTGGAGAATACTTTCAAGCGTGTGCCGAATGGCGGGTACGAGGAACAGGTCCTGGTATGCGGGGACGCCCAGACGCCCGCGCCGCCGGCGCCCACGCCGGCGCCCGCGCCGGCGCCCGCGCCGGCGCCCAGCCCACCCGCGCCAAGTACACCTGGCACTGGCGGTGGTGTGTCAGCCACGGGCGATCCCCACCTGCAAAATGTACATGGTCAGCGCTTCGACTTGATGAAGCCAGGCAAGCATGTCCTCATCAACATCCCCAAAGGAGAGCTTGAACACCAGCTTCTTGTTGTGCAGGCTGATGCGCGCCGACTGGGGGGGTGCAAAGATATGTATTTCCAAGAACTGAATATCACAGGGTCGTGGGCAGAGGCGAAGCAAGCTGGAGGGTACCGTCACACCGTAAAACATCGTGCTGCTGGGACTCCTCAATGGGTCGCGTTCGGCACGCTTGAGTTGAAAGTCGTTCACGGACATACGAAAGGTGGCCTCGAGTACTTGAATTTTTACGTCAAGCATTTGGGGCGAGTTGGATTTGCTGTCGGAGGCCTGCTGGGCGATGACGACCACACAGCGGCAGCAACTCCTTCAGGGTCATGTGCTCGGCGTGGTGTAGCTCTTTTGGCGGTAGATCCACGCACCATCGGTCCCTCCCTGCGCTCAATCGCAGCAGCGAGCGTCTAGTGATCGCGTGGTCGGTTTAAGGTGGCTCAGTCACAATTCTGGCGCAGTGACGGGATTCTCCTTCGCCCTCCTGTTCGTCGTCGTTCTGCTCCTCGTGGTTGTCGTTGTCGTCGGCCTCCTCCCACTTCGTCCCCTGTTCCACTGAGATCCCGTCCTCCTCCTCCTCCTCTGCTTCCGTCTCCTTGTCCCCGTTATCATCATTATCCTTCCGTATTATTTTGTTCTCTTTTCACATTTAGTCACCTCCTCATCGTGATCGTGACGACGGGCAGGCATCTGATGATGATAGGCAAGGTTTCCGTGGTCCTTGCATTCGGCGTCGCCGTCTTATACCATATCGTTGCAGTGTGGAGAAGGAAATTCTTGACGCTTCACGTATTCCCACCAGCCCATCCAGAAACAGATCGCCAGCTTTCTTGAGGCCGTTTTGAGGCTATCGTGAACCATATTCGGCTAGGACTGTCGGAGGCTATTCTGAGCCATGCCCAGCTATCTTGGACCCTCTTGTGGCTGTCTTGAGGTCTTTTGGAGGTATGTCGGAGGACGCGGCACGAGAAAGGTGATGATGGTTATGATGATAATGATGATGATGACGATGATGATGATGATGATGATGATAATGATGAGGATCAGGATGATGATGATGTTGATTTTGCTGATGATGATGATGATGATGATGATTATGAGTATGATGATGATGATGATGATGATGATCATGATGATGATGCTGGTGATCATGATGATGATGATGACGAAAATAATGAAGATGATGATGATGATGATGATACTGATGATGGTGATGATGATGATGGTGATGGTGGTGATGATGATGATCATCATGATCATGATTCTGATCATGATGCTTACGATGCTGATGATGATGATGCTGCTGATGATGATGATCATGATACTGATAATAATAATGATGATGATGATGATGATGATGATGATGATGATGATGATGATGATGATGATGATGATGATGATGATGATGATGATGATGATGATGATGATGATGATGATGATGTGATGATGATGATGATGATGATGATGATGATGATGATGATGATGATGATGATGATGATGATGATGATGATGATGATGATGATGATGATGATGATGATGCTATGATCGGTTCTTGAATGACGACGAAGGCTATCTCAGGAGCTCTCTTAGGGCCCCGTGTGACCTCTGGGGGCACTCTATGGGCCCTCTGTGAGCTCAGTCTGAGGGTTTTGGGCTCCTTAGAGGTGTGTTGGAGGCGCCACTTGAGGCCATCTGTCAAACAGAGGGGGGTGGGGCAAATTCAGCCCCCCCGCCCCCCCGATGCTCCAACATGCCGTCTTGGGGCCCTCTTGGGCCGCTCTTGGAGCCCTCTTGGGCGCTCCTGGGGACCTCTCGGGGCCCTCTTGGGCTCCTCTTGCCTCTCGGGGCTCTCTTGGGCTGCCCTGGGGCCACCGTGGGGCATCAGGAGCCCATCGGAAGCGAAAAGACGAGAAGACAACACACATTGATTGTACTTCGATGTTGGAGCCGCCTCTTGGGTGCATGTCGGAGGCTATCTTGAGCCATCTTGGAGGCCATCGTGGGCTCTCTGAGGCCCTCTTGGAGCCATCTTGGGCCATCTTGGTCGATCTGAACCCGCGCCCCCTCAACTCCCAGGCCCAGGGGAAGGGGTAGGGGGAGGGGTCAAGACACCCTCCTAGACAGCATGCCGTTTAGCTCACTCCCACCCGCCCTCCCAACGCATCAGTATCACCCGCGCCTCAGCATGTTCAGCGGTCGTTTTTGGATGAATAGCTCTGGGAAGCAAAACCGAGCTCGTGTGCGCGACGCTGGGGCGAGGTGCGCCGCGTGCCAGGCGCGCCACGCGCGCCAGGCACCCCTGGGGCCCGAGCGTGTCAGGCACGCCTGGTGCGCCAGATGCGCCACGTGCCTCCGCTTGCGCCAGGTGTGCCGCATACTCCAGCCGCGCCAGGTGCGGGGCACGTGCAGAGTATGTCAGGTGCGCCTGCGCACGTGACAACACATCGGGAACCATGTCGGCCCCCATCATCCATGTCGAAAGCCAATGCATCCGTAATTTTCAATAGATTCTACTTGGTGTGAAGTGTACGGTCGGCTTGTTCTGTCGCTGGAGGGTTGTCTCGACCAAATGCATCGCTTCACGAGGAAGCACGCAGTGGGTACTCGTTATGTTAGTGATGCTGCTGAGCATAGTTTCCCAGACTGGCATGTAGTTCGCCACGCTCGTTTGTTATTCAAGACCTTTGCCCCAGGGTGGACTTATGCTTTCAATCAACGGGCCCCAGAGCAGTCGACACCTTCCCTGGTGCAGGCTTCTCATCCCGCATTGTTTTCTGATTGTCCCGCAGAGTCCATCATCGACCCGTGGAGGCTGAAACATAGGAGAAGTATGCTGGGCCTGCGCGAATCAATCCGCTGGTGGTCTGTGCCCACCTCAGAAGTTCCGGCATAGCCTCTGCACCCCGGGGGGCCCCAAGACCCCCCACAGACGCTTCAGAACCCCGCCCCCGTCCCAACCTCATCCCACTGCCCTCGCCCTTCTCTCTCTCTCTGTCTCTCTCTCTCTCTCTCTCCTGCAACGTAGGTCCTCGTTTTTTCTCTTTCCTCCACGTCCTCCTCCACGTCCTCCTCCATTCTCCGCTTCCCTCTTGGGTCTTCAGGCGGTTTCGCGTCCTGCGCACCCCGGGCAGTGCCGCCTCTGGCGTACTTTCGAGGACATTCGAGTTCCGAGTTCCGCTTCCCTCCTCTCACTTCCCGTCGACGCGTCGTGACCCTGTCGCTCAGAATTTACCCTTAAGTCGGGCTTGTCCCTCTACAGGAGGAATATTTTCAGATTATGTATTAAATTATACTTGGACGATTTTTCGAGTATTTTTGATCATTGTTTGACTTTTTTACCATGTTTTATTTGTCGTCCAAAATCCGCCTGTAGGGGAACGCGCCCGACCTAAATTTACCCCTGGACCTCTCCCGGGCGGCAGCCTGGTCGGTTTCTCGAGCTGCGCCCAGGCGGGGCCACGAGGGGGCCCCCGAAGCCCAAGAGACGGCCAACGTCTTCTCATCTTGAAGAGCGCCCTCCTCCTGCTCCTGCTCCTCCTCCTCTTCATCATCCCCCCGACTGGGGCAAGGTCATCGTCGAAGTCGCGCCTTCTCTTCGGGTGGTCGGAGCCCGAAAATAGCTCCTGTGGGCTCCCAGGGTGGTGCTGGTGCCGCTGGCCAGGCTCGCAGCCCCTCAGAGGCGTCTCTCTGTCGCGCTGCCGGCCCCCCCCCCTCGTGCTCCGCAGGAGTTCGGCGATCGCCTCTGCCCGGTGGCCATGGACGTCACCGACGCCCCGTCGGTGGCCGAGGCCGCGAGGGTGGCGGCGGTCGCCACGCCGCAGCTGGAGCTGCTGGTGCACAGCGCGGAGGGCGCGGGGGGGGGCCCAGGGCCAGCGTCTCGACTCGGAGGGGGGGAGCGCAAGACCCGGGTTTGCCAGGACTCGGGCTCGCCATCGTTTTTTGACGACCGCGCCTCGGATTTTGACGGGGAGGAGTTTCGTGGGATGTCTGCAGCGGGAGGCCTCGTCAAAATGCAGGCTCGGCCTCGTCATTTTTTTGACGACATCTGGGGATTTCCGAGTCCCCTGTACCCAGGTCTTACGTCCCCCTGATCGGAGGGGGCTCCGAGGGCTCTGCTGCTGCGAAGCGCTCCGGCGGTCCCTCGCCGCGCAGGGCCGTTCGCGGGGGGGGGGGGGGGAGCCCACGCGCCGGGCGGCGCTGCAGCGAGGACAGGCCCAAAGTTTTTCACGCTGCCGTGGCCCAGCAAGGAAGAGTCAAAGCAGGGAGAGGCCTCAGCGCCAGGCCTGTATCTGTTTTGCCCGAGGAGGAGGAAGAGGAGGAGGACCAGCGTAAAGCCAAGACTCATCAACGACGTTGAAATACACCCTCCCTCCACGATCCCTCTTCATAGGCCCCTACAAGGGGCTATTTCCACTGAGGGACTTGCCCCGTTGGAGGACGACCGTGTGAACATCTTGAAGCGCGCCAGAGCACCATATCAAGGAGTTCAACGCCACGAGTTAACCTGACGATTACGTCTTGGCAATCCTGAATCGTGCCATAACGCCGTCCCTGGGATGTCAGCACCGCGAATCAACGAAACTGTTGCGCCCTGACCGTCCTGAATGGATCCAAAACTCCGTTGCTGGTACGTCAACCATGAACATCCCGAGGATAAGGAGTAGGAGGAGGAGGAGGAGGGAGGAATAGGAGGAGGAGGATGAGGAGGAGGAGGAGGAGGAGGAGGAGGAGGCTGAGGAGGAGGAGGAGGAGGTGGAGGAGGAGGAGGAGGAGGAAGAGGAGGGGGATGAATCTCTTGCAAGTGTTTAACCCGAGTGTGCGCGGCGCCCGGGCGAGAGAGTCACATTGTGGAGACGACCCGCCCTCGATGCGTGACGCTTTTTTGTATACGAGTGCGCGCGGCGCTAATGTGAGAGCCACACTTTGATCAGGACTCATTTTTGGGAACGGGTGTGCGCTGAGCTAAGGCGAGAGCCACATTTTGAAAACGGCCCGCCCTCAATCCGTGAACATGTTGAATTTGTGGGAACGAATGTACGCTGCGCTAAGGCGGGGGCCCCATTTTGAAAACAACCCGCCCCCAATCCGTGAACCTTTTGGCATTTGTTTTACAGATGCGCGCGGCACCAAGGCGAGAGCCACGTTTCGAAAACGACCCGCCCTCAATCCTGCCCTCTACCCGCGACAATATTGCAATTGTTTACAACGCGTGCGCGCTGTTCTAATGTGAGAGCCGCATGTAGAAAACGGCGCGCCCTCAACCCGTGAAGCTCTTG
Source organism: Prorocentrum cordatum (assembly GCA_963575745.1). Taxonomy (NCBI): domain Eukaryota; class Dinophyceae; order Prorocentrales; family Prorocentraceae; genus Prorocentrum; species Prorocentrum cordatum. The sequence goes on along the minus strand of CAUYUJ010015390.1, from coordinate 308,509 downwards.
CAAATGTTTAAGACGAATGTACGCTGCGATAATGCGGGAACCACATTTTGAAAACGACCCGCCCCCAATCCGTGAACCTCTGGCATTTGTTTTACACATGCGCGCGGCGCCAAGGCGAGAGCCACATTTTGAAAACGACCCGCCCTCAATCCTTGAAGCTGGTGCATATTTGTAGGACTATTGCTCGCGGCGCAAGGCGAGAGCCACATTTTAATCAGGACCCGCCCTCCATCCGCAAACATCTTGCAACTGTTTACAACGAGTGGGAGGGGGAGGGCGCGGACGAACAGCAGCAGCAGGAACTGGAGTGGGAGGAGCGGGATGGGCAAGGTGACCACTGGAAGGCGGAGGAGAGGGCATGAGAGGACGACAACGATGAAAAATGACTCGGATCCAGAAAAGTGGTCCACGATGGGGCTCAACGACGGGAGCGAAGCGCTGATCCGAACATGAGGCGCACGCTGCAGCGGAAACACCATTTCGCAACACCACGGCCAGTCGGGTTGCAACACAAATATCCGAAATCCAAATTTGAACTTCTGCTTAAAGAATCAGTGCGCGGAGGGTGGCGGGATGCCCCAAATGCGTCATCTTGTGCAACTGTGGAGGAGGAGGCGGTGGAAGAGGGCGAGGAGAAGGAAGAAGAGGAGGAGGAAGAGGAGGAGGCGGAGGAGGATGAGGCGGAGGAGGTGGAAGGCGAGAGGGCGAGGAGGAGGGGGAGGAAGAGGAGGAGGGCGAGGAGGAGGAGGAGGAAGAGAAGAAGGATGGGGAGGAGGAGGGGCAGGGGGAGGGGAGGGGGAGGGGGAGGGGGAGGAGGAGGAGGAGGAGGAGGAGGAGGAGGAGGAGGAGGAGGAGGAGGAGGAGGAGGAGGAAGGGGAGGAAGAGAAGAAGACGATGGGAGGAGGAGGAGGATGAGGAGGAGGATGGGGAGGAGGAGGGGACGGGGGACGGGGACGGGGGACGGGGACGGGGGAGGGGATGATGATGATGATGATGATGATGATGATGA
>CAUYUJ010015390.1:227500-305000 GCA_963575745.1 Prorocentrum cordatum | reverse complement strand
ATCTATATATATATATATTCTTAAATTCTAGACGCTTCGCGTATCCCCACCAGCGGTTGGGTATCGCTGGGCCACCTTAGATGTGCATACTCCTCGGGGTCTGCCGTGTATCGTGCTCTTCTACGCCCTTCCACTCGTCGGATCTGGGCTGTCGCATCTCAGTTGTGGATGTTCTGTATTGTCTTCATGCTCCACACCCTGGATGCGCTTCTTGCGTTGCGACCGGCTCGCCGTCAGGTTGTTCCGTTGGTCCCTGTTCCCAGTCAGCCTGTGGTACCCTTCAGGCTCCATGGATCGGTGCCCTCTAGACTCCCATTGCTGGACGGCTTCCTACCGCGACCCTGGATCACTGGCTTTGTGGGACTTGCCTGGGTATACACGGTCTCGTTCCGCCTGTGCTCTCCGTCTCTTTGGACTGCACTGTGACACTGTGGTGTGCACACGCCGCGTTTCGACGGGTAGCGTGCATCAGGTGCCATTCCACCCGCTGGGTCTGGGCCGAAACATCTCGGTGTGGTAATCTTCTCGAACATGGATACACCTTGATGTCGTTCTGGCGCCGCGGCTCGCTGCCGCCGTCGGGATCCTCGTTGGACTTACCACCCCGTCGTCTGTGCTACCCGACAGGCTGGGGCTGACGTCCTCGGGTCGTTTCCTTGTCCGAACCTGGACGTTAGAACGTTATCGCGCCATTTTGGCTGCGCTAGGTCGTCTCGGTGCCTACCTCAGGCCTGTTGGACGCACCTGCATGCCCGTTCAGGGGCTGTCTTGGCACCTGGATTGCATCGGCTTCGCCCCCCTGGACGCTGTCGTGAGCCGCCTGATCCGCGGTCCTGCGCGCGTTAGGTAATTTAGTCGCGTCCGCGGCCCGTTCGCGACCTTCCGCCGCTGGCGCTTCCGTCTGCGGCTGTAAAAAAAAAGTATCCCCACCAGCCCGTCCAGAAACGACGCCCAGGCGAGTAGAGGGTCGTCCTGAGGGGCTTTTCGGCGTCTTGGGTGCTTCGAGGGGGCCTCTGTGGGCCGTTCGGGATCCTCTTTGGGGCATCCTGGGGGCCTCTTGGGGCCTCTTGGGGCCAGTTTGGGGCCTTTGGGGGCCTTCTGGGCGCTTTTTGGGGCCTCCTGGGCGCTTCTTGGGTGCCTCTGGGGGGTCTCTTGGGGCCCCTTGGGGGTCTCTTGGGGGCCTCCTGGGGGCCTCTTGGGGGGCCTCGGAGCCATCTTGGAGGAGATCGATCAACGAAGGGGGGCGTTCCCTAATTACAGTCCCCCCCTCAGGATCCTCGTGAGGGGTGTCGAATTTTAGCCCTCCCAGGGGTCGATCTTGGGCGCTCCAACGCGCCGCGGAACCCCCTGTCCAGGTCAGTGGGGAGGGGGTAGGGGGAGGGGTACACCCCTCCCCGAAGGGGAATAGGAGGGGTGGAAGAGGAAACGCTGTAAACCACCGACGCCCAGAGGGCTGGTGGGATTTCAACGAATTATTATGGGGACGCTGTTGTTTTTAGTATGTTCGATTATTCTGGGAGTAGTTTAGAAATCTTCCTGTTCGTCCAGAATCCGCCAGTAGGAGGGCATGCGCGACCTGACACAAGGGAGCTGCTGCACGTGGACTCGAAGTGTGTCTCGGCGCAGCATGTCAGGACTGGTGGTGAATCGTGGTTGCGCATGCTCCGTATGTCTGGCGTTTGCGCATCTTCGTTGGCATGCAGTGTGTGCACGCTGGTTACATGGGTGATGCACTCGCGCCCCTCAGTGTACAAGTTGTACGTTATGTGTGCGATGTTGTGTTCTTGATGTGCGCTGTTGGTGAACTGTGTTTATTGACATTGTTTGTTTGAGCTCCTGTGTAAGGTATAAAAGTGTGTTCCTCATGTGTGTTGTTGGTCGAATGATCGTGCTGCCTGGTATCAGAGAGCGTGCGTTATTGGTTTATGTAGCTGGTTCATGTGGGTGGCGGTATGCTGTTGATGTGTGCTACCATATCCACGTATAGGTGCCTGTACAAGCATGTTTGTGATGTGCTATGTCTGCCTGAGCTTCGTGTACTGTCCCATATCCGAGGCATACAATGTGTATGGTATATGCCGGTGCTGTCTAATACTGAATAAACTAGGTTGGTTGCCGACCTGGCATTTGCTGTTATAAGCTTGGTTACAACATACTGTGTATGCGTTCTGGATTCCTGTGTCTGATGAGCGGTGTTGCTGCTCTGGCATCGTGCATGGGCTTACTGCGCGTGATTGATGTATCGGTTATACTGGTGCTCGGTATTTATGTCGAGCACCGATGCATGCTGGTGATGTGCAGTATTGATGTCTGGTACCGTTGGCTGATGTTGGTGCTTGTCATTCATGTATGTTGCTCATGCACGGTATGTGTACGATCCTGATTGTTCCTACTGGAGTTCTGCCTGATCGTCTGCGTGCTCTGTTTGTGGGTTGATGGTGTATTTAGTTGGTGCATGTTCTCGGTGTATGTTCTAGATTCTTGCCTCTAATACCTGTTCTGACACAGTGTTGTGCATGTGAGTGGTCGTCGCTTGTTTTAGGTGCAAGTTCTTGGAGCCTCTTGTTGGTGTATGTCCTGGACGTGCACTTCGTGTCTTCGATCTATGTCATTGAAGTCCATTGCAGACGCCAGCGCGCGGCGCTGCGACGTGACGCCTGGACGACGTGACGCCGCGACACCTCCCTGGTTGGGTTCGCGAGGCGGGATCCCCATGGATCAGCCGGGACTCTTGAGGCCCGGCGGCCACGATGTGTCGTCCGGGCGAGCCCTGGCGCGACGCCGTGGCGCTCCTGTGGTCTGGTCCGGCGAGGCGGTCTCCCCAGGGATGGCCCCGACCCCCAGCGTCGGGGCCTGGCCGTCGCGTCATGACGGGTGCGCGGGGCGGGGCGGGTGCGCGAGGCGGGTCGGTAGTTTTTGTTCCGTTCATCTCATAGTAGTTTCGGTCTGGCGTCAGCGAGGCGGCCGGATGAAGGATCCTGTGTGTGTGCATTTGTTTAGCCATTGGGCCTCCAGTGTGCTTCTCGCCGACGCGGCGAAATGTCATTCAGCAATCTTGTAATAACGCATTCCAGGGCACTGCTCCTCTCCTTTCTGTCAACGCCATCTTCTCCTATCATTGTCTCGCATTTGTTAGTGGATCTCTTCAGGAGGAACCTCCTTCCCGCCGCCACGGTGAAGCATTATCATCCTGGATGGGCCTGAGGGAAGGATCTGAGGTCAGACTTTGAAAGATGGGGGTACCTGAATTAGTTGTTGAGGCGATGCTTGCGTGTAGTTTCTGGTCGGTAGTTGTAGATCTGACCGTTCCCGAAGCATCGATCGAATGTTGCAAGGAGTCTCAAACCTGATAAGTGGGGTCACGGTGCTTCATGTCAGAGTCTGATTCCGGTGTTGCAATTGTGGTTGCGTGTGTGTGTGTGTGTGTGTGCGTGTGTGCATTTGTTGGCGTGCGCGCGCGTGTGTGTCTGTGTTGTGTGCGGACGCGTGTGCAGATTCATTATTCGGAATAAGTTCGTTTGCAAGCTACATTAGCGTATTCCGCTTGCGTGTCACGCGCTCGTTATTCCATAGCGTTGCATGAGGAAAATTAGTTTGTGTGCATTTGAACCAGCGGCGGCTGCGCCCGCGCAATCGGGTTCAATGGCTTCGAGCGTGCCCCGTCCGAGTTGAACTTGTCCTGGTGATTGCCACCCATCTGATGGCCGGTGAACGCGTTTTCGTGTGTGTCTTGGCATATGGCGCCGCTTCCCTCTGAGCCCGGCGCGTGCCGGGCCCCGGCCGCCGCACTTGATGTTTGTTCGCCTCGTCGCTTCGCTTCATTCGAGGCCGCGGCCCCCAAAAACATGTGTGTGTGTGCGTGTCTATGCCAGCAGGTGTCTGCGCGTCGTTTCGTTTGCGGTTGCGGGTGGGAGGTGTGCGCGCGCGGGTGCTCGAGTTGGCGTGCGCGTGAGTGTGTGTGTGTGTGTCGTGCGTGTCCGTGTGTGGGTGCGTGTGTGTGTGTGTGTGTGCGTGTCCGTGTGTGTGTGTCTGTGTGTGTGCGCCGGGAATCTCTTATGCACGTGTTTGAGCATGTGTGTGAGCATCTGTGTGTGTGCTCGTCGCTTCCATGTGTGTATGTGTGTATGGGTGTCGTTTCGTGTCCGTGTGTGCGCGTATGTTAACGTGTGCCTCCAGTCGGCTGGTGTTTTTTCTTTCAGTATCGTCCATACACCCCTTGCTGGCCTGAGTCGGCCTGCGGTTGATTCGAGTGTCGCTCGAGCGCCCAGTCCCAAAGTGCACATTCTCGCCCTCAGTGCAATTGTTGACGCTTCGCGTATTACCTCCAGCCCTGGCCGACGGTCCTTTGGACCACCCTGGTTCTCGCACTTCGCCGACGTCCGGGGCCTCGCTTTTGCATTTCTCATTCCGACCTCGACTGACGGTCACCACGGCCACCCTGGTGCCCACGCAGTCGTTTCAGGTACGGTATCGTGCTTTCTCTCTCTCGGAGCTGGCCCTGGCCGTCGTTGATTTTCCGACTTCTGGCGCCTCCGACGGAGTTGCAGCTTTGCACGCTGGCAGTTCCCCTCAGTTTCAGTCCCTTCGGCCATTCACCTGCCGTTGGGCCGCTGCGTGAGGCCTCGGCCCGGGCCGGCGAGTAGCTGTTTCCTCGCGCGTCGCCTCTGCTTCAATTTTCTCGCGTTTCCTCTGCCCACTTAGTCTCTGCGCAGCCTGCTTTGACCTGACTCGCCGCCGGCGCGCTCGCCCGCTGCCGCTGACCAGAATAGTATTACCCCCAGCCCATCCAGAAACGATGCCCAGGAGAGCTGACCGGAGAAGGGAGGAAGAGACGCACATAGTGAAACAGCGTGGGCAACAACGGTGAGTTGGGAGATTTCTGGTAGCGACTGGTACGGGTGCTGGTGTTGGTGCTGTTGCTGTCGCTGGTACTGCGGGTGGTGGTGTCTCTTGGAAGCCAATCGGAGAGCCCGCGACGGGCCGGCGGGGAGGTCGCCCCAGCGGCGACGGCGGGCTGCGCGCGTCGCCTCTCCAATCTCGTCTGCGGCCCCTCCAACGGCGCGGGCCCCCAGGGCAACCTTGAGCGGGCCATCGAGCGGAGCGGCGTCGGGGCCGAGGCCGGGGCAGCGCGGACTCCATGGGCGGCGGCGGCCCCGTCAGGGGCGCGACCGGCGGCCGGCCGCTTGCGGGCGCGCTCGCCGACAAAGAGACGCACATGGGCGTGATAGGGTTCATCGGGGTCGGCGCCAACCGCGCTGGCGCGCGGGGGCTCGGCACCACCCTTCCAGGAACCCGCGGGGGTAGCGATCGCCCGCGGCGAGTGGCGGGTCCACATCAAGCCGCGCAGGCTTGCTTCGATCGGGGCCTGTCCCGAGGCTTGTCGCCGTCATGGACGTCGGCGGGCTCACATATGGACGCGTCGCGGCGGGTGGCGCCGCGCATGGGGCGAGGAAACCATGCGCGCGATCGACCTCACTTGGGGGCCCGCGCGAATCCCGAATTAGGCGACTGCGGAACCTTGGGCCCAGAGTGCTGCATCGACGGTGGTGCCATCGCCAGATATTTTATCCCCTGCGTGGTCCTCCCCTTCCTATTCTATGTTCTTTCCCGTGCATCACTATCTGCGTGCGCTGTCTCCGTGTTTCGCGCGCGCGTCAGGGCGGGCTGCGCAGATGCGCGTGGTGGCAGACTTCGCGCGTGACCATTGCATCGCCGCGATCGAATCATCCGGGCCCTTTGCTCTGGGCGGGCGGCTTGCAGCGGCCGCGCTCGGACGCCGTCGCGCCGAGCTTCAGTCTGGCGTCGCGGCGGCAGCGCCGGTGGCAGCAGCAGCGCATGTGTGTGTATCCTTTTGTATTTTCACCACCGCTTCCCACCTCGTTGGATGCAGGTCTCGCGCGGGGCATTCAGTTTCAAGCTGATTTGCCGCGGGCAGGTGTCGCGCGCGAGTTCTCCGTCTCACATTGCGGCGACACCATTGGGCGGGCAATTTTGGCGCGTAGTTGTAAGTAGTTCTGTGCGGGGTGCGCCTTTACATTCTGTCCGCGCGCGGTTGTCTTACCACTGCGCGCCCAAAGACTTCTGGCGGCCAAACAACAGGCGGCGCTTTTCTTGATTTCTTCGACGCTCGCTCCTGGGCTGTCGGCATTCCGCGCGCCGCGAGTCATTCCAGAGCGAGCTCTATCATCTTCGCGGGGCGCCTGCCGCGCCGAGGCCGAGGCCGCCGCGAAGGCCTGACGGATGCCTCAAGGATCTCCCCTTGCGGGTCCTGATTCGGCTCTCGACTCGAGCTCCCAGGTCTTCTTGCTTGGTGCGTTACCCCCCTGCAACGTTCGATGCGGTCTGCGCGCGTGTGCGCGCGCGTGTTTTCTCCGTGCACGTTGTAGTTTCTGCGTCTCTCGCTTCGGCGCCGCCTGGGATGGGGGCACGCCGGCGCCTGCGCCGGCCCCGTCGCTTGCGCCGGCCAGCTGCCGCTTCTCCTCTGCCCTGCGTCTGTCCTTATCAGTGCGATTACATTTGTCTTCGGCCGTTTTCCTCGCCGAGCTGCCAGCTCCCCAGGGGGGCGGGGCTGCGGCCGCGCCGGAGGAGAGTTCGAACCCGTTCTAGCTCAATCTCCCTTTGCAGGATTGATGTTGCTCCTTCTTGCGCGGGAGTGTTTGCTGGAGTATGACTCTCATCGAGTGCTCGAGTACGTGCGCATTCATGATGATCGCTGGCCTAAGCTATATGCACTTCGGGGTGCGCGCGTGCGTGCGCGTGGTTGTCTTGACGCTCTTTTACAACGCGGTCGAGTGATTCGCTTTGAGCGGAACCCGCCTCTATTGCTCGTGACCCGCAGATTGCCATCGCCTGCTGGCCAGAGGAAAACTGTTGCGCGTATTTGCGCGTGCGTGCGTGTGTTGGCGCGTGCGCGTGAGCTCTTGCATGTGCGTTTCCCGCATGTGCCCGCTCAGGGCAGTGCGCGCGTCTCGCCCTGCGTAGCCCACCCATCTGCAGCGTCGGGCGAGGGCGTGCCCCGCCTTCCAGCACTGGGGGCGTCGGTGGCCGCCCCCAGTGCAGGTGCTGCAACCCAGCGCGACGTTGCCCTTTCTAGTTGTCGACCCAACTGTGGCGTTGCATCGCCGGCGGAGGAACAGCGTGCGCGTGTGCGCCCGCGTGGATGTAGTTCCTCGTTGTCGTGTGCGCGTTTATGCGGCTGTCTTCGCGCGTGCGTGTGCGTTGATCTTGTGCGTGCAAGCGTGTGTGCGTGCGTGCGTGCGTGCGTGCGTGCGTGTGTGCGTGTGTGTTTGTGTGTGTGTGTTTGTGTTTGTGTGCGTGCGTGCGTGCGTGCGTGCGTGTGTGCGTGCGTGCGTGCGTGCGTGCGTGTGCTGTGTGTGCGTGCGTGCGTGTGTGCGCGTGTGTGCGTAGTGTCTTGTGTGTGCGTGTGTTCGCGTGTGTGCGCGTGCTGTGGCTTAGTGTGTGCGTTTGTTTGTTTGTTTGCGTGGTTGCGTGCGTGCGTGCGTGCGTGTTTGAGTGCGTGCGTGTGTGCGCGTGCGTGCGTGCGCGCGTGCTTGAGTCCGTGCTTGAGTGCGTGGGTGCGTGCGTGCGTGCGGGCGGGCGGGCGTGCTTGTGTGCGTGCGTGCGTGTGTGCATGCGTGTGTGTGTGTGTGTTTGTGTGTGTGCGTGTGCGTGTGTGTGCGTGTGTGTGCATGCGCGCTTGTGTGTGTGTCTCTATGCGTGTGTTTGTGTGTGTGTGTGCGTGCGTGCGTGCGTGCGTGCGTGCGTGCGTGCGTGCGTGCGTGCGTGCGTGCGTACGTGAGTGTGTATTTGGGTGTACGTATGTGCGTGCGTGTGCGCATGTGCGCGTGTGCTCGCATGGGCATATGCATATACACGCACACGCAGATACATGTTCACGTCCACGTGGTATGTTGTACACACACCTTCATGCGCAAGTGCGCGTCAGCCCCCCCCCACACAGACGCATACATAGGGCACATGATGAATGATGACCTGGGATGCGTACGTTCGTAGTGTTTCCATATTATGCATGTGAGCATGTCGGGAGGGTGTTTATGTCAGTGCCCCTTGGGGGCAGCAGCTCACAATGCATCAATGTCAAGCGCTGTCCTCTCCCAGCCTGTCTCTGTCAGCGAATGGCCGCCCTGTTTGCTTCAGTCTTTCATGGCGGACCGAAAACCATGAGGGGGAGGAGGCACAGGAGTGGGGGGACGGAGGCGGAGGAGGAAGAGGAGGAGGAGGAGGAGGAGGATGAAGGGGAGGGGGAGGAGGAGGAGGAGGAGGAGGAGGAGGAGGAGGACTGCGCCCAATCTTGCTTTGTAAACGCCCTCCTGGTCCGTCCCATGTGTTTCCTCCCGACCGACACGCAAAAACGGAGCTTTGGCCGGCATCTTGCGTGCCCCGTCGCCCGCCCGGGCCCCCTCCGTGTGTTGCAGCCGGCGGGTCGCGCGCTGCTCGCAGGCGGGGCTCAACGGACGGGGGCCAGTGGTTTACAGGATGTCCTCCTCTTCCTCCCGTTTCTCCCCTTCCTCCCCTCGTCCCCCTCCACCTCCGCCCGCCGGATCTTGCAGGATCCTGCGCAACCAGAGTCGCACTGCCCTGGGCTTCTGCGCAGGATCCTGCACGGACTGACTGTCCTGGGTTTGAACTGACCCGGGCCAGTAGGTCCCCGACGCAGGCGGCAATGGTAGAAGTTCTCTCCACCAACGTTGTGGGGCCCGCCATTCTGACGAAGTCCTTGTGGCAGCTGTTGAGATCTGGACTGCCCTCTGCTCCTTTGCGCTGCACCCAGGGGGCACGCGTATCCCAGTAGAGTTGTGGAGGATGATCAATGGAGAGGGAGCATGTTGCCAAATAACATCCAGATGTCTAGAAGATGTGTTAGAATTGTTTGAAACATGTAGCAAGCATGTTTAAAATATGTTCAGGACACGTTTCCGACATATTTGATTCGATGATAGGACTGTTAGGGTGACCATTGTCGTGGCGTGGCATCCACAACAGAAGAGCCATCAACGAATTGCACACGTTTCTTCATGTGGATCTGGACCTTGCGAGGGCAGCAAAGTGGGGCAGATCATCCAGCTTGGCTGCTTCCGTGTGTCTGACTTGCCAGGTCCTGACTGCAAAGCGAAAATAACCTTATGTGTATTCCGGTGCTCCTTCTGAGTAGGCGCTGCGCTCAACCAGAGTCGAGGCCAGCAGCAGCCCAGCTGGAATTAAGCTTGAGCGGGATGAGATGAGGATGTCAGCATCAACTGCAGCGGGGATGCTGCCGCAGTCTGGATGGGCGGTATTCATTATGTCGACCCGCAGCCGAAGTTGGAGTCGATGGCGGGCCATTGTGCAGCTCTGTAGACGCGACGTCATTATGTAGCCATGACTTGCTGCGTAATAGTTGTGCAAGTGGGCATGGCGATGAGGAGGTGGAGGAACAACAAGAGACTTGTTGTCCGAGGCATGGCCGATGATCTATGTGGGCCACCTCTGGGCCACCTCTGGGAACTCTGCCATCTTTGGGCCCTCTTGGGCCGTCTCCAACGGCCTCTTGGTCCGTCTTGGGGCTTTCTTGGGGGCTTCTTGGGTCGTTCTGGGTCCATGTCGGAGGCCCCTGGGCCATCGTCGGCCGTCGGAATCCAGAAGAGGCGAGCACGCAGAGACATGTCGAAAGCTTGATATGATCCTTGACTGTGGCTCTTTCGGGCACGCCGTTCCGCTGGACCTCCCAGGAGGTTTCGGAACGTGGCGACAGTTGCTCGGTTGGCGGCCCCCAGGGAGGCGAGGTCTTGTTGGTGTTTGCCTAAGGCGTCGCTCCAGTGTACCTCCGAGGAGCTCTCGACCGAAGCGACAGTTGCGCACTTGTCAGCGCCCAGGGGGGGCAGGTCTCGTTTGGTCGCATACGATGCCGCTCCGCCAGACCTCCCATGAGTTCACGAACGCAGAGAAAGCTGCGCAGGCCCAGTTTGGATCCATACAAGCTCGTGTTCTGATGGACCTCCCAGGAGTTCACGAAGCTAACACCAGTCACGCAGTTGGCAGTTCCCCTGGGCGGCAGGGTCGAGCTTGCATCCATGCAACCCCGTATTCCGCCGAGCCTCCCGGGAGTTCACGAAGGTGGAGACATTAGCGCAGTGAGGAACCCCACAGGGAGGCGAGGCTTAGTTTGATCCTCTGCTCGCCTGCACTCCGCTGGACCTCCCAGGAGCTCACAAAAGCTGACAGGGCAGGGGGAAGGCGAGAAGGAGGTGGCAGGAGGGTGATGAGATGATAAGAGGAAGGAGAAGCAGACAGCAGTGCCCTGCTCAAAGCCAGGCCCCAACACTAAGGCGATCGCAAACAGGGATCAAGGGGGCGTGGATCAGCGACGGGTCCCGTTTCCATGGGAAGTCGCAGATTGCCGCAGCCGAGCGAGGCGGCACCGGCCGCCTTTTGGGGAGGGCACCTCCCCCGATCCATGGATTTGGCGACTGCGCACCAAATCCATGGATCGCTAATACATGTTTGCGCGCTCCCGACATGCCGATCCGCTTCGATGAAGTCGAGTCTGGTTAGCAGGTCGACCCTGCCAAATCAAGGGTGCCCTCGTGTCCTGCGCTTTTGCGGCCCACGCCTTCTCCACTCCCTGTGGCAGTGTGGCCCTCGGGAGGGTCTTGTGCCCTCTCGCGTGTCCTCTCCGGTCGGGCTCTCGACTCGTCGGCTCCGTCCGCCCCGATGCGATCCGGTGCCGCTCTTCGGGCGATCCGCTGCGGTCCGATGCGGGCGCGACGCTGCGGAGTGTCCTGGCGCCGCCGCGTCGACTCGCGTCCGGCGTCCGATGCGATGCACGCTCCTGGCCGATCCGACCTCCCGAGTCGATGCCCACTGCTCCCTGCCCCCGGCGCCGCGCCCGAGGAAAGACGGCGGACGCCCCGGCCAAGGCCTCTCTCTCCGCGCCGCGCGCCGCGCGGACGCGCGGCGGCTGGGCGCCGCCGTCCCCCCCCCGGAAACGGCAGGGCCGTTTTTTCACCGTTCCCAAAAAATATGCCCCTTGAAAGTGGGAACGGCAAACAAACGGCGACCGGAAACGGCAATAAACGGCTCCGGGATTGGAACCGGAGCCAGGACCGGTCAAAAAATGGCGACGGAACCCGTAAAAAACGGCGTCGGAACCGGCAACAAAAACGGCAAAACGGAACCGGTAAAAAAACGACCCTGTGTCGCTTCCAGGGCCCACTGAGCCCCTTCCCTCGCGTCGGGGGCAGTGCCAGCGGGGGTCGGCCATCGAAGGAGGTGCAAAAGCTGCACAGGCGCTTCCTCCGGCGGCGGCCAGGCAGAGTTCTTTGCGCTGGCGAGGGGGCGCAGGTGGGCTGCCCAGAACGCGAGCCGGGCCGCCATGCACGGAGGAGAGAGGGAGGACGCCCGGCGCGGGCAGGAGGGAGGGGGGAGCTGGGCCCGCTCAGAGCGGGGCAGGGCGGCGGCGGGGGGGGGGCGCCATGGGCGGGGGCCAGCAGCAGCGGGCGGGGCCAGCAGGCACACGCCCTTGCCAGTCAGTCCGCGCGGACTGCTTGGATCGGCGCTGGCCCCTCCCCCCCCCCCCTGGCGGCGCCTCGGGTGCCGCCCCTGGCACGCTCCGCTCGCCAGGGCAGGGACGGGGGGGGGTCCAGCGCCAGGGCTGGGGCAGTCCAGCACGATGGGCGCCAAGAGTGTCTGTTTACGCAGCCTTCTCTACCTCCAGACCTGTCCTTCGGCAGCAAGTCATGGGAGCCTTGTGTACCCTCGCAAGTTTGTCTCTAGCGTAGATTAGCGTCTCGGAGTCGATGAGATTGCGCCAATTTAGCGTCGGCTGGGGTCGATGTAGCGTCGATTTAGCGTCGATGTAGCATCGATTAGCGTCGATTCGCAAGAGCCGACAACTTGGTACAGTGGCCCATACCAAGAATCACCCTGCTCGCCTCTGGGGTGCCCTGGGTTTCTTGGGTTCCGATGGTTTTGCGATGGAAAGCGTGACGTTCCCACACCAAACATCCATGGACATCCTGGGGTCTCAGGGTTGGGTTTCTTGTGGAAGGTTTCTTCTTGTGGGCTGGCCTCCACTGTATGCAGGGCTCTCTGCGTACGGACGGGGGCCCGGGAGCCGCGCGGGGCCGATCCCCCGGCGGTGCTCGGCGGCCGCTGTGGTGCTTGGCTGCCCGGACTGCGGCCCTCCCTGAGCTCAGCATCGTTTCACCGATCCCTATCTCTTTCTCCATCCCCGTCCAGATTCCCACCATCCCACCACCCCAGGTTGGGGATATGCCCCTCGAAACTCGAAGGGAACAGCCCATATCCCCATCCAGGGGGATAGATCGGCCAGTGTGGCCCAGGCCACGCCCGTGGGGATAGGGACCGGTTCACCGATGCTCACGTGCCGCCCTCGCACAGGGCGGATGCTTCGGGCACCCCCATGGCCGGGCCGTGCGCGGTGGAGGTCAGCCCTAATTGGTCAGGTGTTGCTAGAATCAGGAGGGGAAGAAACACACAGACACAATTAATCGTCGATTCCCCAGAAAATAGGGGAACATATGGGCAGTGGGGGGGAAGACAGAAACCCAGAACATATGGGAAAACATGGCGAATCCTTTTTATTTGTGTGTGTACTTATTGGTGTGTCCCAGGGCCCCTTCATAGAAGCACCCCTGGCGCGAGGTGCTCCCAGGACTTCCAGGGAGGCCCCCACGGCCTCGAGAGGGCCCCGAGGGCCCCCGGGGGCTTCAGGGTGGAGCGAGAAGCTGGGGGCACCTGGAGCCCTCCTGTATGAAGGGGCCCGGGGACACACAATGAAATACGCACAGATAACAGGGTTCCCTATATTTTCCTATATTTGCTGGGTTCTGTCTTCACCCCCACTTCCTATATTTTCCAATTTTTTTTCCTGGGGGTCGGGGGCACCTCTAGCAACCCCCGAACGGGGGTCGGGCCAAGGTGGCTGCAAGATGGAAAAACGAGTAGGACAACGATCCCGGAGCACGCTGGGAGCAGCTCCGTTGCGAGGCTGTCAGAGCGGCGTCGGGAAGGAGTCCCAGAGTACCTTGTGCTACCAGTTGATTGGCTTGTTTTCCACTTCGTCCATAAGTTGGAGGGGAGGGGGTCCTCGTCGTCCTCCTCGTCCTCCTCCTCCTCGTCCTCTTCCTCCTCCTCCTCCTTCCCCCCTGCAACTTATGGTGGCGGTGGTGGTGGAAATCACGCCCATCACGAGTTCCTAGTTTGAGACTCTCTTAGCTCTCAGAGAGCTGCCGGAAGCAACATGCGATTCCAGCTGGAAGGGGGTCACGGAGGTGCTCCTCCCCCCCTGGGAGCTCACTGCGAGTCCCTCCCCAATGGGACGCGCTGTCGCAAACAGTCGCACTTAGCAGAGATCCGAAGCCAGACCCCCCCCCTTTCCGCCCAATGCCGAGACGCCGAGTAAAAAAAAACGCTCACACTGCTCGGTGCTGCTGGTTCCCCTCGGCTGACGTGCACGAGGAGGATCGACTGGGGAATCGTTCCAGGACGACCGCCCCAGGACGACCCCGCACACACACACACACACACACACACGCACACGCACACACACGCACACACACACACGCACACACACACACACACACGCACGCACGCACGCACGCACACACACACACACACGCACACCACGCGCACACACGCGCACACACACACACACACACACACACACACACACACACACACACACACACACACACGCACACACATACACACACACGCACACACACACACACACACACACGCACACACACACACACACACGGACAGGTCGGCGGACGTGTTCGTCCCTCTCGGGCCTCCCGGGGGCCTTCTCTCGCCACGACTGCGTTCTCGTCATCGTCGTCCTGGTCCTTCCTCCCCTTCGCGCGCGCGAACGCTCCGGGCAAGGGGGGGGGATGATGGGTGAGGAGGAGGAGAGCTGGAGGAGGCACGAGTCAGGACGGGATTCGACGGTCCAGGATCTTGACCGTTTCGTTTGACGCAGGAGGGGTGAGGTCCGACGATCGCAGGTCGAGGATCTCCAGATTTCAGTCGGGCCTGTCCCTCTACAGGAGGAATATTTAAAAATAGTAAAAAAAAAAAGTCTGGGGACGATTTTTGGAATATTTGTAACCATTTTGGAGCATTTTTGGCTACTTTTAGTTTTCCTCCAAAATCCCCCTGTAGGGGGACAGGCCCGACTTAACTCTAGATCCTTCCCTCTGAATGCCGGGGCGCTCCTCGTCGCCCAGGCCCGGAGAGCGCGCGCCTGGAGAGGCGACCATGTGGTCGATTGTTTCCCAGGGGTGTGGGGAGGTGAGACGGGCTTGGTATCGCTCGTACATGTGCACTTTTTTCTCGGCGGGGATTATTAAGGAGCATCCTGGATCATCCTTCGAGAAAAAACAAGCAACCGCAAAAAAACACAGGGAATGGACGTCCGAGCGATGGCCAGAGGACAGAGGCTGGAGGAGGGGAAAGAGGAGAGCAGGGAGGGGGGAGGAGTGCGGGAAAAAGGGCAGGGAGGAAGGGGACACGGGGGCCGAGGATGAGGACTGATGGGGCGCAAAGGGGGGAGAGGACCTCCTTTCCCCCCGGGCCACCACCAACGGGGACGGCCAGGGGAGCAGCCCACCGTGCGGCTTCCAGGGGCGAGGGTGATCAGGCTCCTCCTCCGCCCCGCACTCTCCCCGCACTCTCCTCCGCCCTTCCTCCGCCCTTCCCTCCTCTGCTGCCTCTCCTCCCCTCTCCCTCCTCGCTTCTCCCGTCCTCACTGCTCGGGGCTCCCCCCCCCAAATCCTCCCCCCCTTCATCTCCTGACCCTCCCCCCTGCCGCCTCCCGACGCCCTGCCCCGTGGCACGTGTCCTCCCCTCGCTCCTCGGCGGCACCGCAGTGGGTATGTACTGACGGGTATGAGACCCTAGGTCTCCTACATGGGGTCGGAGTAGATGGGGTCGGAGGGTCGCGCCGCATCGCCGATCAGGCTCGATGTGGAGCCTGCTTTGCTTCACGTCGACGTTGCCGATGCATCGCCGACATCGACGATGCGCCGCCGGTGTATCGCCGATGTATCGCCGATGCATCGGCGATCTGGCGCGATTCTCCGACCCCGTGTGCTCGGACCCACCTAGGAGGCCTTTAGTTTTAGAACACTGCCCAGCTCTGTTGCTTCAGGTTCTCTCTCGGGCACTGCAGCACTGCCCGCGTCGGGGAGGGAAGGGTTTCGCTGTGCCGTGGACGAAAGTACTCATCACGGGGGGGCGCTGGTGCCTCCTGATCCCCCCTCCGCTGCCAGTCATGCGCCCTCTTCTCCCCCCCCCTTTCTCCCCGTCTCTTCCTCCCTCCCTCCCTCCTCCCTCCCTTCTCCCCTTTCTCCCCGTCCCTTCCTCCCTCCTCCTCCCTCCTTTCCCTCCTCCCTCCTCCTCCTCCCCTCCCTTCCTCCTTCTCCTCTCCCTTCCTCCTTCTCTTCCACCTCTCCCTCCTCCCCGTCCATTCCTCCCTCTCTCCTCCCCCCTTCCCCCTTCCCTCCTCCCTCCATCCCCCCTCCATGATTGTGGCTGGAACCTTGTCATCTCGCTTCAGCGCCGTCGACTGCAGAATCCTTCCCGGTCAAGGTCGGCAAGCGAGCAAGCCGCATGTCTTGAGCAGGGCATGCCCGTATCACGTTTTTCGATTAGGGGATCGACGACATAATTGATGTACCCCAAACTTATTATTTCATCGAAAGCACGGAGCATACGTATGATTCTTGTCTACCTACAGGTCATTATACGTTTTTTGTCGTAGATTCGACGGGCATTTCAATCCTGGGGTAAATGAATGCTGTAGTCGATCCCTTACTCGAATTTTGGGCCTTGGGATTCAATCAGGGCCTATGTGCTGTGCTGACGCTCGCGACTCGGCCCTCTTCGGCATCGTCCTTTCGCAGTGTTTTCCAGGAGTTTCTCCCTCCCCCCCGCATTTCCCTCCCTCGTCCTACCCCTCCTCCTCTCTCCCTATCCCTTTTCCTCCTCCTCCTCCTCCTCCTCCTCCTCCTTCCCCCTCACCTCCCTGCTCCCTCCTCATCCCTGCCTCCCCTCCTTCCTCTTCCTCGCCCCTCCTCCCCTCCCCCGACCTTCCCCCCTCTCCCTCCCCCCTCCCCCCTCACCCCCTCCTCCTTCCTTTCCCCCGTCCTCCCTCGTCCTCCCTCCCCTTCTCTCTCCCTCTCCCTCCTTGCCAGCCGCCGCGCACGTCCTGCGCCTTCGCGAGGAGCAGCTCCGCACTGCCGAGGCCAAGGTGGCCAAGGACGGCGAGTGAGGTCGCGGAGGCGCTGGTGGCCCGCAGGGCGGCGGCGCAGACGGTGACTCACGCCGGAGGCGTGCAGGCTGCGCCCGCGGCGGCCGAGGGCAACAACGCTAGCTCGAGGGACAAGCTGATCTTCCAGGTGACGTGGGGCACGGCCTTCTTCGAACACGTAGATCGCTTGGAGTGCGAAGATGACGAGAAGGAGACGCTGCGGGCCTCACGGCGAACTTGGAGGCCCCGCAGGGCGCCATGGCCTCCAAGGAGGCCGAGGTCAAGGAGTGGCACGGCAAGCTGGAGGCCGTCAAACGGGGAATCCAGAACAGGCTAGCCAAGAAGAAGAGATGCCCAGAAGGCCATGCCGAGGGTGCGGGCAGCGCAGCGGGTGCGGCTGGCGCTGCAGGAGGCACTGCACCTGCAGCGGCTCCAGCGCCCGCGGCCTCGCTCCAGCGCCCGCGGCCGAGGAGGAGGCGGAGAAGGGAAAACGCATCGAAGAGGAGTCCAAGCGGCCCTCGGAGGCCAAATTCCTGGCCGAGGTCCAGAAGCGGAAGGGCAAGAGCAACGGCAAAGAATTCGCCGACGCTTCTCCGTTTGCCGTTGATGTTACTGGCTGCGCAGCTCCCGCCGCGGCCTCGCGACTGGGCTTTGGCGGGCAAGATCGGACACTGGAGCATATACATAACCAGGTGCGGGCGGTTTTTTTAATCGCGGGACTTCTTTGAGGGTCGAGGACGACGTCGGGGTGGTGTGGTGTATTGTTGTTTCCCCGTTTTCTTGAAAAAGCAACGAAGAATAAATAAACCAGGGTCCCGTATACACCAGGATCCGCTTTCCTGTGCGAGATCCAGTGTGAGGCCAGACAAATGCGTCGGTGTATAGAGTTCGGCTCCTTAAAAATGCAGTGTGCAGCAGGAGACAGCGGGGAAGGAGCATAGCACGGTGCTCTGTGCCAGCATCAACTACATGGGAAAGAGGGCATGTAGTTAGCTCACGGCCAGCACAGACTATTTTTGTTTGGTTGATTCACAACCATGACTACCCCACCATAAAGAAGTGCGGCGCCAAGGCCAAGAGAAAGGGCCTCAGACGTTTCACTCACCTTGCCAGAGCTTCAGCCAAGGCGGTGGCGAGTGGTACTTCGAGTCCCAGAAGGGGCTGGAGCCCACGGCGTATTCGAATGAAGAAGGAGGGTGGCCCATGCCACGGGGCCACTTGCAGTGGCATCGCTTGTCTACAGCCAGGCTTGCCGCGAGTAGAGTGTATGCCCCGTTGCATTTTAAGTATCTTGGCAGCTTCCCCGCCACTGTTGAGCACCTGTCTGGATCGATGTTCGCTGTGGCCAGATGTATGTTCACTGTAAGCCTGGGCTCACAGGAGCCAAAGTCGGCAGATTCTGTCGCCTAGCGGCTTAATTAGTCTTTGCATTTTCCACTGCTAGTTGTTGAAGATTGCAACACGTCTCCCGCGCAGTCCGTCAAATCAGGAGTGAGCAGTCTGTCGCATCGTGCGATACTGCAAGCAACAGTTGCGGTCACGTGCGATATTGGCTCGGGCATGGTCATTGATTGTGCTGCGCAGTGGGTCAACAGCGCCATCACTGTAGCCGTGAAGCCAGTCGTTGATGCCCCGTAGAATCCCGCATAGGCTTGGGCATTCTCGCGCGCACATGAAGCGAACAAGCGGTCACCCGTGTTCAGAATCATTGAAGACCCTTTAAGGTGCATCGCCCCTCCAAAGAACCCGCTCTAGGATCGAAGCACCTGGCGGCTGTCGGTCAGCGAGTCGCCAAATGTTGCTGCTCGTTTCGAAGGCTTCTGCGCCTCGCCGGGCGATCGCGCGAGTCCCGAATCGGCCGATGCGGGGGGGGGGGGGGGTGCGTGCTTGCCGACGGGGTCAGGGGGGCCTTTCGCTACCCTGAACTCTGATGAGTGGCCTGGTGAGGAGGGCCCGTGTGCTCAGGGGCTTAATTTCTACACTGGTTCCCCCCTTCTCCTCTGGTGCTCCTCCCGTTTTGCGCCCCCAGCCTGGGCCCCCCAGCGAGTCTCGCGAGGTTTCTCAGGGCGCGCCTGCGATTGCCAGGCAGTCCCGGATGCGGCCCGTCAGCGCCCCTGCCTCCGCCATTGGCCATCCGCAGCCGCGTGCTCTGGAATCCCTTGGTGGAGGCCCCTCGGCGCCCAGGCTGGAAGAGGACGCTTTGGGTGGCGTCCCGCCCCGTGCCATCCCTGCTGGGCTCTGGGGCAAGTGCAGGAGAGAGAGAGAGAGAGAGAGAGAGAGAGAGAGAGAGAGAGAGAGAGAGAGATTGGCTTCGCTCCTGGACCTTGTTCTCTGCAGTCTCTTGCCCCTGCTCTGCGCCTATCCGTGGCCATTGGGCTGAAGCCGCCCCAGTTCGAAGTTCTATCATGTCATTGCGCATTTTGGGTGTCTGCTGTCGATCCCGCAGTTGCCTCGCGTCGTGGAGTGGCCTTCCTGGCCCGCGCAGGCCGAGTGTCTGCGCTGCGCCGTCGCGGCTGTCAGGATGCCGGCGAAGGCGCGATGGGCGCCGCTGCGCGAGCGGGCCAGCGGGCAGCGGATTCAGCTGCGCCGTTGCGCGCGCGTCTTTGCGGGCTGCTCCGCCACAGGTCCAGGAACAATGGGGCGAAGCGGCAAGGGCGTCGCAGTGCGTCGCGCATGTGGCGCCTCGGCGAACGGCCAGAGAATGCGCGGAGGATGCCCATGGCTACCAAAGGTCCACTTCGGGAGGATTTGGGGCGCGTCGTCAGAACGGCAGGTACCAACCATGCCGATTTCTGTTCTTGCGAGCTACGAGGGCTCCTCCGAGCGCGCGACGGGCAGAGCGCAAAGGAGGGCCGCGCAGCAACGCATCCACGAGCTTCGTGAAGTCACGGAGCAAGATGAGGCCATTTGGCACCCCCATCGCCCCCTCAACTAGCGGAACCCACCTGCCCTGGGCTCGACCGCGGGAAGGAAGTCTCACGTCGCCCGCGGGGCGTCGTGGATCACGAGGCCGAGCGCTGGCGCGATCTGCGGTCGCCGAAGGAGCTCGACGAGGATGAATGCGATCAGGGGCGAGGCCGACGACGGCCCAGCGCCCGAGACCGCCGTCGCCGACCCCAAAGGGCTTGTTTTTTTTTTGTTTCAAAAGATTCGCGCTGAGCCCTGCCGACTTCGAGCGCCGCCCCGCGAGGCCGCCGGCAGAGTTGGCGACTTTGTTTCCAGGCGCGCGAGCCGTATCTGACATGGCCAGCACAAGTTCAGGAAGGAAAACAATGCACGGACACATTTAATCGTCGATTCCATAGGAAATATAGGAAAATATTGGGAATGGGGGGATGCAAAAACCGAGAACATATGGACATATTGGGGGAATCTTTTCATGTGTATGTATTCGTGCCCCAGGGCTCCTTCACATGCTCTCTTCTTGGGCCGCGCGTTGCCGAGGAAGACAAGTGGCGGTCGCGTCGTTGGCCCTGCGTCTATCGTCGGGCGTCTGCGGGGCCTGGTCCGCGAGCCGCCGGCGCGCGGCTGGTCGGCTGCAGGCGAGGCTTCGCGGGGCGCGGCAGTTCGCGGGAACTCCAGTCTTCGCGGGGCTGCCATCCGGGCGATCGACCAGGAGGTCAACCACCGCGTCGGCGTGGCCAGTGGCGATGCGCCGCCGGACACTGAGTCGCTGCACGATGCCATCGAGTGGCCAGGGCCGGCCGCGCGCGCGCTGGCGCTCGGCTTTCCGCCGAGGGCGCCGCCCTTCTTTCTGAGCCGGAGTAATGGGGGGAACGCAAGTGGGGGGGCCGGGGTAGGCGCAATAGTTCATGCCAAAGTTGGTGCTTGGATGCAGTAGTTTGCGGCGTGGATGCAATAGTTCCGCGCGGGTGCTGCTCCTTCTTGTTTCGTGCGCAATAGTTCAGGCGGTTTGCAATAGTTCTTGCCCCCTCGCAATACTTCGCGCTCAATAGTTCAGGCAAACGAACTATTGCACTTACTGCCGCCCCCCTTTCGTGCCCCCCCCGTTGCTCCAGCTTAAATTCCTGCAGATGCCGCCGCGCGTGGCTGCGCGCGCCCTAGGTGAACTCGCGGCCTCCGCCCGAGTCTTCCACGCCGCGCCGGGCGCGGCCCAGGGCCTGAGGCGAGGCGCTCGCTGCGGCAAAGCTATGCCACATGTATGTAAAACAGCCACCATCGCGGTGGCGCATCCTCAGACGGGGCATCGGACGTGGACTGATGGCCTGGCTGGGTCAGCTCGGGGGTCGAGGGCTGCAGTTGGATCTCAGCCGGCCGCTGGCGTCGCCGACTCCTGCGACGAGCTGGAAGCTATGAAGTTGAACGTCGCGTCCAAATATGTCGTCACTTGCTCCTCCAGCCAGGGAGTTAAATGGGCTTGGCAGGCGTGGGGCCGTCTCTTTCAGGACCTGGCCGGCCTTCCCGAAGTTCAGCGCGTTGGTCGCGCCCATGGGCCCATTGCGGCCGCGATTTTAACCTCCTTGAGGCTGGCTGGTCTTCGCAGCAGGCCACGACATAGGATCTGCCGCCCAGTCGTCCAGCAGCGGGAGATACATGGCAAGTTCATGGTGATCTGCATGCGGGAATCGCAGCTTCTGACAGGCGCCATATTTTTCTATCTGTCATCAGAGAGAAACCCGAAGTCACCAGCTGCGACAGGGCGCTAGCAAGCACATCTGCGGCTCTGGGCTCAAGCAGGGAGTCGAAGGCACCTCGTGCAAGGTTCTCCCCCAGCAGCTGCGGTCGCGCCAGTGCACGGCCACCGCTTGTCGGGAGCCACGACGATGCGCGCCGTCGGTGGGCGCTGGCCCCGGGCGAGAAGTAGGGGCGAGATCGAGTGATGCCCGGGCTCTGCCAAGTGCCCGCGCTGCGGCAAAGCAGACGAGACCCCATTGCGGCGCATTCGGACATGCGAGACCAGCGCCGACACGGCGGCGCATGTGGACTCGGATGAGTTGGTGGCGGAGGCTCTGGTGTAGTCGGACATAGTCCGGGGCTTCTGGCTACGCGGCCTCATGCCATCGCCCTGTGCGGCAGTCCCAGCGCCGCCAGATGTGGAGTCTGGGATTGGTACTGAGGGGTTCTGCAACGAGCAGTTGACCACAGGCCGCGCTGCGGGCGGCGCGGGGGAGGCGCCCCTCTTGCTTTGGGCGACGCTAGCGGAGGCCCCGGCACCCATAGCAGGCTTTTTCCAGCAGGGTCGGCATAGGCCTCGTCTCTTCTCATGCTTTAGAGCCGCACGTCTGTCTTGTTTCGACCGTCGGAGGTCCGCTCGCAGGGCGCAGACAGCAGGTGGCACGCGGCGCGCTGCGGGGCCCTGGTTTTCGCGGTTTGGCCAACCACGGGATCCACTTGCTTTGTTCCAGACTGTGAGTCAGTTATGATAGGGTGGTACGCGCGCAGGCGCGACGAGCCCAGTGGCGAGGACGCCGACTTGTGGGCCGCGCTTGGCCTGCTGCGGCGTGCTCGCGCTGGCGACTGCACCCCAGCTGTTTTCACCACCAGGTCCCAGCTTTCCGCAGCCGACGCTGTCGCTGGGAGGACAGCTCGATGGCTTGTCGCTTGCAACGTGATCGCTGACGAACTCGAAGGCCAGGCCGCTGCCGAGGCTCGCTTGGATGAAGGGGTCTGTTGCAGGGTACTGTTACATGAGAGAAAATCTCGGCTGGTCCGAATGGGGATTCTCATGGCGACCTTCGACGCGATGGCTGCAGAAGACGGAGACCCTCAGGAAACAATGTCGTCCGCCCCTCCCCCTGCTGCTGCTGCCTCTCTCGCCCTTTTTGCGTTTACTCACTCGGTGGACGAGACGGGGCGCAGATGCTCCAGAAATGGGGGCCAGCCACGCTCGCGAAGAGGACCGAATCGTTCAGGACCCCGTGCTTCGTTCCCGTCAACTATAATGGCGCGATTTGGTTATATTGCCAGGGGCCTGTTTACATATTGCTGGTGGGGCGGCCCATCCCAACCATTACTTTTCAGTTCCAAGGGGGTATAAAGCTGTGGTCGGTTGCGATTTCTATGGGTAATACCAGCTTCGTATGTTTATACCCCTCGGCTCACACTTGACAGGCCTGAGCATTTGTGCCGCATCCCCCAATGTTTCGGGCCAGAGGTCCAGAGCAAACCAGAGCAGGCACCTCGACGCAATCAGGCGTGTCATTGAAGATGCTTGCTCGTGTTGGGCAGCAGCATTGAGATGATCATCTGGGCGACGATCGAAAACGGGCCTTGCGCGAGATGACAGCGACCCTGCGCGAAGGCTTACGCGGGCCATCAGCGCGGCAAGTCACAGTGGAGACCTGGGCGCTTACGCGCGACCCCGCGCGGGCAGCTTGCGCGCGAACGCCGGCGCAGACGACCCCGTTCGGTTGCGTAGCCCATGCGGTCGCAATCTTACTTTTGGACGCCCGACATGGGTACGGAAAGAATGGGCACAATGCCCAACAGCAGTTCCTGTTCATTTTGAACAGGACTCGCTGTCGGCGCCGCCGCGGCCAGTGCACATTCGAGACAGGAGGCCGCCTGCCCAACAGCGGCCGCTGCTGGTGTGGGACAGCATTTGTTGTGTGGCATCGTACTCATTTTTTCGGTACCCATGTCGGGCGTCCAAATTACTCTGAGCCTGTTTGTTTTTGGATTCGGGGAAGTTTACTTGTGTGGCGTCCGCCCCCCCCCCCCCCTCGCCCCTCCTCAAGCGAATACCAGCGTGCAAGTGCCTCTCGACTTGCGTGGTTTCCGCGCCCCCCCCCCCGAGCTTGCTTCAGGCTCAGCCCCCCCCCCCCGTCCATGCAAGTAAACCTGCCAGAGTCCAAAAAATCAGGCTCTCTCGCACCCCTCCTTACCAGCCCCCCCGCCCGTCTCCGTGCGCCGCCCGGCCTCGGGCGTGCCGCGGGGCGCGAAGCCGCGGCGCCGCGGCGCGCCGCCCCCGCCGCAGGTCGTGGCCGTGGGCGCCGGCGTGGGCTCCGTCGGGACGAACCAGGCGGGAGGCCTCAACGCGGCGCCGGCTCGGGGCTCGAGGGGGGAGGAGGAGGAGGAGGAGGAGGAGGAGGAGGAGGAGGAGGAGGAGGAGGAGGAGGACGAGGAGGAGGAGGAAGAGGAGGAGGAGGAGGAGGAGGAGGAGGAGGAGGCTTCAACGTGGCGCCAGCTCGGGGCGCAAGGGACGGGGGTCAATGTCAACAGAGAGAACACAAAAAATTGGTTGGGGCCAGCCCTTCCATTCTTTTCACCCTTGGCAAGTTTCCGTTTACTTTTTCCAGCCCTGGCGACCTCATCCCATTTGCTTCTTGCTCGTCGCAGCCGTTGCTGGTTTTTCCGAGCCTGGCCACGTCGATTTTGACACAATTCCCAATCCATTTTTTCCAGCCTCCCTCTAGGCCTCCTAGTTAGTGTGGTGTCGGAGTAGACGGGGTCGGAGGATCGCGCAGTGTCGTCGATACATCGCCGATGTATCGTCGATGCATCGGCGACATCGGTGATACATCGGTGATCCATCTACTCCGACCCCATTCAGGAGCCCTCTGGACTACAGTAGTGGCGCGCATTAAGAAACCATCTGCTTTTCGTCAGGGTGTCCTGGGTTTCTTCGCTTCGCGCGCTGCGCGGTGGCTTCCCAAAGCCGTCGAAGAAGCTGCTGCGTTCAGGGTGCTCCAGGTGTCCCCTCAGGTGCATCTCGCGCGCGGGTTTTCAGGGTTGGCTTTCATGCGAGGGTTTTTCTTGCGGCCGCGCCCGCACTGCACACGCAAGAGTGACCATTCGCTGGAGTGGTCTTGGCGCGGGCCCACGGGGGAACCCCCAGCACTGGGTGGCGCGCTGGAGCTTCTTGGCCTTGGCCTCCCCCGCGGCCTCACGGGGTTCAGCCAGGGCGCCGGATCCTGCAGGAGGAGGAGGAGGAGGAGGAGGAGGCACTGACCTTTGCTGGGGCGTAGGATCCTGCAGGATCCTGCAGGATGTCTCGCAGGATCTTGCAAGGCCCGACTGGTTTGGACTGAACCGTGTCGGCAGATCGCCGACCAGCCCCACGAGCAGGCCTGGCGCGAAGGACTCTCCTCCCGGCGGGTGCATCTTTCGGTGGCGGCAGGGAGGGGTGTGATGATGAGGGGCGTGTGGATATCATGGCGAGGGCCATGATACCTCCAGATATTTCATGGCGCCTCTTCTTGTTTCAGTACGTCCCTGGCCCCCCCCCCGGGCCGCGAACATGCCGCCGGCCATGGTTTGCGCCACCCCCGCTTGGACGCCCCCCTCCTGGACGCCCCTGAATCATGTTTTCTGTTGTTCCTGTGCTTCGTTTTCCATATGGATTTCGCTGTCTTGTTTCTGGTGTGTCTGGTGTTCCTGGAGGTCGGCGGCACCCCAACATACTAATACTATGTTCGGGCCGAACGGAAGGGGGGGATAGGGAAAGGGGGGGTTACGAAATCTGCTGCATGCAGCTGATTTCGGCCCCGCCGCCGGGCCCATTCCTCAATACATGGGCGCCTCCCGGCGCCTGGAGGCGCCGGGAAAATTAGCTACGTGAGCTGATTCTCAAACCCCCCCTTTGCTATCCTCCCCTTTCGCCCGGCCCGATATGTGTGCGTGGCCCCCCCAGGGGCGACGCGCGCACCGAGAAATCTTATAGTACATGCGTCGTGGCGGGCGCTTTTTGGCCGCACCGCTCGGGAGACGACACGCCACAAGATGGCTATGCTTAAGTCGGGCCTGTCCCCCTACAAGGGGATTTTCGACGAAAAATAGAAAAATACATCCAAAATGCCCCAAAAAGGTCAAAACATACCCCAAAATAGTCCCCAGACTATTTTTGGAATATGCTTTGATTATTTTGTTTGGTTTTTTTTATCCTGCGTCGAAAATCCCCCTGTAGGGGGACAGGCCCGACTTCTCCGTACCGCTCGGGAGCCGACACACTACAAGATGGCCGTGCCACATGTTCGGGTCGGGCGCAGGCCTCCGAAGAGGACATATCTAGTGCTGGTGTGTCTCTGTGCGTCGAATGGAGACCCTCCTGCCTTGGTGCGCTCTGGCCGTTGCGCCTCGCCGAGAGCGCTCTGGGTCTGGGGGTGCCCAGGTTTACATCGGGCAGGTCCCTCTGCAGGAGGAGTGTTCAGAACCAATTAACAGTGCAGTCTGGGGGCGATTCTTCGACTACTTTTGACAAGTTCTGAATATCGCTCTCTCTCTCTCTCTCTCTATATATATATATATAGACGTGGATGTATATGTACATATATATACACATATGATTATGTTGTCCGAAATCCGCCTCTTGGAGGACGTGCCCGACCTAAGCCCAGATCCTCCCGCGCACTCGCCGGAGGCCCAGGCCGTGGCCGGAGAGCCAGGCCAAGGGCCCGCCCGCCGCGGCGGCCCCCCGAGGCTGTCACGCCCGGGGCCGCCGCGCGCGCGCTCCTCAGGACATAGGCCCTCTGCGCCTGAGGCCTCCTGTGTCCCATTTGTCTCTCCTCCCTCTGCTCCTCCTCCTCCTGTTTCTCCTCCTCCTCGTCCCCCTGCTCCTCCTCCTCCTGCTCCTCCTCCTTCTCCTCCTCCTCCTGCTCCTCCTCCTCCTCCTGCTCCTCCTCCTCCTGCTGCTCCTCCCCCTGTTTCTCCTCCTCGCTCCCCTGCTCCTCCTCCTCCTCTCCTCCTCCTCCTCCCTCCCTTCTCCTCCTCCTCCTCCTCCTCCTCCTTCTCCTGCTCCTTCTCCCCCTCCTCTTCCTTCCCGTCTTCTCCTCTGCGGCCGCCCTCCTTCCTTCCCGCTGTCTCTGTACGCCCACAGCGCGGCGCGCCCCGCCAGCTCTCGAGCGCGTCGGCGGCGGCTAGCGCCGTGGACCAGGCCAGTTTCTGGGGCTCTGGGTGTTCTCTGGTCATCGATCGATGTTTTCTGGTGTTCCTGGTGTTCTTGGATGGCTGCTCTGAGCGGGCCCAGCCTCATCTCCTTGTCTCTCTCCCCAGCCAGCGCCTTGTCGTTCTCCTTCCTCCCCCTGCGTGGTGGCTGAATTCGCCCAGCGCACCTCGTTTTGCTTTGCTCGCCAGCGCAGTCCCTCTGCCTAGCCGCCGACGCAAAAATGATGTTCCTGGATGCCTCGCCTTGGATCGTCTGGGGGTGCCCGAGTCCCCCCGAGCGGTGGCAGCAGGCCCGGGGCCGTCCAGGCCGGCCACACGCGAGAGAGTGACCCTCGCCCCCCCGCCCCTCCCCCTCACCTTCCGTGGAGTAGGTCTGCCTGTTTTTGGCGCCTGTTTCAAGCATGTGGAGTCTTCCCCCAGAGGACGCACGGTTCCAAATAGCCGCACCGAGCAGAGGTCCAGAGCCAGACCCTCCACCTCCCCCCCTTCCGCCCAATGCAATATCGAAACGCCGATTATTGACACGATCGCGTCGCACGCGACGATCCTGCAGGCCGCGCACCAGAGGTCACGTAGCCGAAGAGGAGAGGGGTGGCCTATCGCCGATCCGTCGGCGATGCATCGCCGATTCCAGGTCGATGCTTCCCCCCCTGAGCTGCCCCCCCCCCTCATGTGTCGTGGCCCTTCGACTGGCTACCAGTCGTCCAATGCCTCCCCAGGGGCCACAGCGGCGGCCACTCGTCCCGCACCGCGTGCGGGCCCCGCGCGGCGCCCGCCCCCCCCGGCGGCCCTCCGGCTCCCCCTTCCGCGGCAGCCTTCGGCGGGCGCCGAGAGGGCCCCGAGAGCTCTCCGGGGCCTCGTCCTTCGTGCCTCCACCGCAGAGGGCGCACGACGGCAGGAGCGGCAACCGTCGGCGGCGCGGAGGTGTCGCAGAGCGGCGCCGCCGCCCCCCTCGGCGGCACCTGCGCCCCTGGCGCGCTCCGCGCGCGAGGGAGGGGTCCAGCGCTGAGCCAAGCAGTCGGGGCGGGCCTCCAGGAGATCCGCGCGGGGAGCCCCGACCCCAGACACTGGAAGGGACCTCTCAAGCCTTCGTCAGGCCCGCGCAAGATGTCCAGAAGCGCAAGAGAACGCAGCTGAGCGCAGGAGGGCGTGCAGGCAGCTCTGCAGCTCGGACGTGCAGGAGCCAGGTGCGGACGACGCTGCAAGGCCCCAGGAGAGCAGAGCACCGACAGCGCGAGCACCAAATCTGCAAGTGGCCGGGGAGCCCCCGCGCCATGCCAGAGAGCCGCACTGGACCCAGAGCCAGTCACGGCGGAGTCGTTTGTTGGCGCTATGCGGCATCATGGGGCCCTCGCCTGTCCCAGGGCTCATGTCGGCTCCTCCGATGATTTGATCCGATTTCGATGGCTTGCGATTTCGATTCGATTCGACTTGGGATTCCGAGTCGGGATTCGATTTCTCCATCTGCCGATGTTTGCTGATTCGACTTTTCCCGACTCGGCTGCCGATGTCCGTCGATCTTCAGGAGGGAAAAGACATACAGACACAATTAGTTGTCGATTCCCCAGAAAATAGTGGAAAATAGGGGAAGTGTGCGTGTGTGTGTGTGTGGGTACTCCAGTTTCGTAATAAAAGGAGGGGGGTCTCATTTCGGGGGGGGGGTCTCTTCCAGGCTATCTTGGAGGGCCCGGGGGGGTCTGGGGACGATGTTTTGGAGGGTTCTCCCACGGGGGGGGGTCTGGAATGGCTTGTCTTGGAGGGTCCAGACCCCCTCCCTTTTATTATGAAGTCTGGAGTACAAACACCCAGAACATATGGGAACACATGGGGAATCCTGCTATTTGTGTGTGTGTGCTCATGTGTGTGTCCCAGGGCCCCTCGAGAGCTGCTTGCTTCCGATCGCCGGTCCGACCTGCGTCGCCTCGAGTCTGGGTCCTCTCGCCGGGCCACAGGGCCGCCGAGGGGAGGAGCTGGGCCGCAGGCTGGCCCCCACGGAGAGCCCGTTCGAGAGAGGGCTCCAGGGGCCCCCCCCCGTGCAGCGAGCAGGGCATCGGAGGTCTTGGGAAGTCGGGCGAGGAGGAGGAGGAGCACGGGGAGGAGCTGAGGAGGAGGGGGAGGAGGAGGAGGCAGGAGGAGGAGGCAGTAGGAGGAGGAGGAGGAGGAGGAGGAGGAGGAGGAGGAGGAGGAGGAGGAGGAGGAGGAGGAGGCAGTAGGCGGAGGAGGAGGAAGAGGGGGAGGAGGAGGAGGAGTGAATTAGTCGATCCTGAGAGGCAGGGATGTTCCGCACACGCAGGCTTTGCCTGGTCTCTCGAGAGGGAATGGGGGCAATATTTCCCAGCCGGGACGTGGATACTGTATGGCAACTTTAGAGAATTCGGTGAAGTAGGGGGATCATTGGGAAGCGTTGTCTTTTCTCTTTAAGCGTCTCTTGCCCTGAAATCAGAGGAGCGAGCTCTGGGTGCCCTCGCACTGGGCGATCTAGAGCAGCACAGCATTGAACAGTTAGTGTGGCCTGGCTGTGGACTCTTTTGTGGGAGATCACGCACGCCAGTCGGCGGTCTGGCCCGACCTGCGTCGACAGGAGGCCGAGGGCGACGGTTTGGACGTCTCAATTGCCCCTTTGCAGGGCTCGTTTCGATTCCTCCGATTCGATTCGATTCGATTTCGATGGCTTCCGATTCCGATTCGATTCGACTTGAGATTCCGACTTGGGCTCCGATTTCTTATTGGAGGTCTACTAGCCTGCCGATGTCTGCCGATTCGACTTTTCCCGACTCGGCTGCCGATTTCCGCCGATCCGATTCATTTCGATCGCCGATCCGACTTATCGATTCGATTCTGGGCTCTCCTGCCTTTGGGTGTTTCTGGGGATGGCATGGGTGGAGCCGTTTGAGCGAGGGCGGACGGGCCGATTCGGATGTCTAGGATGCAGGCGAGAGCATGGGCAGGGGCCCTCTGCAGCATCCTGGCATGGGTCCCCATACCTCCAGCGTGTCAACAACAAAGCAAACTATAGGTTTGGCGCCCTTCTGTGCAGCCGAGGGCGGCTATTTTGCCCCGAAGCCGTCAATCAAACGGCTCAAAATGGCAAGGGGATCCCCCGGAAGGGGGTGGTTGGTCTGCGGATCATGTGTTGACACCCTCGCGATGTTGAGGGTCTGGGTCCAATTCGACGTTCGATTTGATTCGACACGGCTCCTTTGAGCGCACGGCGGAGGTTGGTATTCGTACAGATTGTCCAAGACGGCGCTGAATGCCTTGATGAAGAATTTGGCCATAGAGGGCAAGCGGGTCGCCCTGGGATATTCCGAATAGTTCTTTGATCTTGCAGTGACGGTCATCCCAGCCTGGTCGGGTGATGGTGGGGAGTCCATGATTTGATGGAGGAAGGAGGACGGGGTGCAAGGCAGAGGAAAGAGAAATGGCCACAGCGATAGAGCTATTGATGTTCGCATGGGGAAGTCGCATGTTCAGATTTTGTAGCATGTGCGAATCAGCATCGGAGCATGAAGTACACAATAGTTAGGCCCCATGGAAAGGAGGAATAGGGGAAGCAGCAGCAGCAGCAGCAGCAGCAGGAGAACGAGGAAAGGATCTGATCCTCTGCCCCGAGGCCTCACCAGAAGCGCACTCGCAGCGGCACGTTGTTCTCGTCGTCCTTTTTTAATCGGCGTTGCGTCGTTCCGTGAGGCGTGCGGCTCCTGAGTCCAAAGCAGGTCAGACATCACGTCAGCCAATCTCCGAAGTCGCCCCTCGCTTGGAACGGCAAGGGCCGCAGACCAGTTAAATGAAGGAGGAGGAGCGGGAGTAAGGGGAGAGGAGGGAGAGGAGAGGAAGAGTGGAAGGAGGATGAGGAGGAGGAGGAAAAACCAAGGGAGAGGAGGAGGAGGAGGAGGAGAGGAGGAGGAGCGGACGAGACGAGGACGAGGACAGGACGAAGACGAGACGAGGACAGGACGAGACGAGACGAGGACGAGACGATCAGACAGGACGAGGAGGAGAGAAGTGAGTAGAGAGGAGGAGAGAGGATGGAGAAAAAGAGAGAGGAGAAGCAGAGAGATGGAAGAGAGGGCGAGAGGGCGAGGAGGCGGAGGGTGGCGGAGAGAGGAGGAGTAGGAGGAGAGAGAAGAGGAAAGGAGAGGAGAGGAGAAATGGAAGGTGAGGAGGCGGAGGAGGGCGGAGGAGGGCCGGAGAGGGCGGAGAGAGAGAGAAGGTCAGAGGAGAAGGAGAGAGAAAGATAAAGGGAGAGAGAGGAGAGAGGGAGAGGTGAGAGGAGAGAGAGATGGAGAGGGAGGAGGGAGAGGGAGGAGGGAGAGAGAAGGAGGAGGAGGAGGGAGAGAGGAGGAGAGGGAGAGAGGGGAGCAGGGAGAGGAGTGGAGGAGGAGTGGAGAGGAGGGGAGGTAGAGGGAGTGAGAGGAGAGGTGGAGAGACGAGAGACAAAGGAGTCTCGTGGACGCGCCACGCGGATCGCCGTGCCGCTTGAGCACATGAAGTTTTGGTCGCACGCGTGGCCCATCCGCCGCACCCGTGGGAGGGCCCGAGCCCTCGCCGCCCCGTCCCTCCCAGAAGCGCACGAGTAGTGTCGACCGCCTCCATCCCAATTCCACGTGAAGCAGGGCGAGAGGAGTGGAGAGAGAGGAGTAGGTGAAGGAGGAGGAGGAGGAGAAGGAGGCACCCTTCTCAGATGCGCTTCGCCGTCGGGGCCAGTCAGCGGTGCTTCCCAGGCTGGGCCCCCTGGTACAGAGGGTGGACAATCGGAGAGTCCCGTCCAGCCTTTCCATTTGACCTCGAGCTGGCTGCCCGCTCCAACGGTTCGCCTCTCAAGCCTCTCAGGGAGTTGGGCGAATGGGGGGTTTGGGGGGAGAGCGATGAACTAAGTAGCAGCTCGCTCCGCGCTTCGGCCTCACACCGCGGAATATTGAGGACCGGAGCCAGAAGTTTGACGAGCTCAAGAGATTTCAGAAGCGGGCCAGAGGGACGGAGGGGGAGGAGGGGGAGGCGGAGGAGGAGGAGGAGTAGGAGGAGGAGGAGAAGGAGGAGGAGGAGGAGGAGGATTGCATCCACTAAGGTGAGTGTCGACCTCTGCCTTGCGGGGGCCTATTCTCTCTTCTTTTCGTTTCCTGCGCTCTTGTTCTCCCATTTTGAGTGGCGCCCGCAAGGTACAGTGCCCCGAGTCGGTTTTTACATTTCCGTTCCGCACATGCAGGAGCACGACAGACTAGTTTCTCACGTTCGTCGAACATGAAAAAATGGAGGAGGACGAGGAGGAGGAGGAGGAGGAGGAGGAGGAGGAGGAGGAGGCGGATGAGTATGAGTCGTAGGGCTATTTGTCATCTGCTTTCCAGCCCCCCCCCTAGTCTGAGTGACACATGTGGCAGGCCCCGCGGGGAGCCCGTCGCGATTCCTGCGGGCGCCCTCCGCGGGGCCCACGGAGGCGCCTGCCGCAGCGGCGGCCTTGGGCGGAATGTGCGTTGCATCTTCGGCGATGACGGGGCGGGAGTCTCAGGAGGGGAAAAAAGACACACAGACACAATTAATCGTCCATCCCCCGGAAGATGTGCAAAAATATGGGAGGGGGGGGGGGAAGCACAGCCAAAACCCAGAACATGCAAGAACAGATGAGGAATCTTGTCAGTTGTGTGTGTGTGTGTTTGTTTGTTTGTGTGTGTGTGTGTGTTTGTTGGTGTGTCCCAGGGCCCCTTGAGAGTCGCCCCGAAGTCAGGGGGTCCTGACGGCAGGAGGTTTTGGGGCCGGCTCGCCGGCTCCCGCCTCCCAGGGCCCCCCCGGTGGCCGCCAGAAGGCGACCGAGGGTGACGCGCCGGCCCTGGGAGAAGGGCCCGCCTCCCTCGGGGGCTCCTCCTCCTCCTCCTCCTCCTGCTCCTCCTCCTCCTCCTCCTCCCCCTCCTCCTCCTCTTCCTCCGCCTCCCCTCCCCCCCTCCCCCCCTCCTCCCCCTCCCCCTCCTCCTCCTACTCCATCCCCCTCCCCCTCATCCGCCGAGCCGCCCAGCCGGAGCCGCCCCACACTCGGAATGGTTTCGTCGGCGCCCCCTCCCAGACCCCTCTCGGGCCGGGGGGCGACCTCTCGGAGGGGTTCTCCCTCCGTGCCAGAGTGGGAGGGGGGGAAGGGGTCGGGAGCCTCGAGACGGGGGTCAATGCAAAGAGCTTTTTTTTTTGGATTCAGGCAAGTTTACTTGCATGGCGTTCGCCCCCCCCCCCCCCCTCGCACCTCTGCAAGTGATTCAAGTGAATACTAGCTGCCAAGGTGCCTGTCGACTTGCGTGATTTCCGCGCCCCCGCCCCCGGGCTTGCTTCAGCTGCAACCCCCCCCCCCCCCCCCCCTCCATAGCAAGTAAACTTGCCAGAGTCTTACAAAAACAAGCTCAAACGGGGGTCAGCCACGGCACCGGATCCTGCAGGTTCCTGCGAAGACCCCCTCTGGCTGACCCGGGTTAGCGAGCCGCTCGTGGCCGCGAGGCGGCCACACATCTTGGCTGACCCGGGTTTGCGAAGACCTGCGTTGCAGTTTTTTTTTTGTCCTACATTGCAGTTTTGGGTTTCCTGCTGACCCGGGTCTGGGCTGACCCGGGTCAGAAGATCCCCGAAGGGTGAGCGGGGAGTGGCAGCAGGTCCGTCCAGCTCCCCCCCGACGGGCCTGGTGCAGAACGGGGAGGGCTCAGGAGAGCCTCCCGTCCAGGAGAACGTCCGCCGAGGCAAAACGTTTCTCTCTTGTTGTGGTTCCCGTGCCGCGGCTGGAATTCGGAAGCGAGATGCTCGAAGGGAGGGAGGGAGGGAGGAAGGGAGGGAGGCGGATGAGGGGGGCGGCGCGCAGGAGGAGTCCGAGCCGGGAGTCAGCACGTATTCATTGGGCCCAATCTGGGACCAGCATCGCGGCTTTCTTGCTTATGGATAGCTCACCCTCGTTGCGCCACGAGGCGTGTCGGTACTGAGCGCTGGACCTGTCATTCGAGATCTCTTCACACTACAGTCTATGATTCAAGAGGTCAAGATCTCTGCCAGCGGTTGCACATATCATTCGCGTACCGTTATCTGCGTGTGGCTCTCGCTTCAACGCCTTATCCACCCGTGCAGTACTCACACGGACCCAGCACATGCTGTTCTCCAAATCGAATAGTCTCCGGCCCATCCCGCCACCGTGTCTGGATCGTGGGTCAGAGCCCTCGGGGATTCGCCCCGAGGCCTCTTCGGGTCGCCCTCGGGGGCCTCTGGGGGACAGTTCGAGGCCTCCTGCGAGCCTCTTGGCTGGGGGCCCCTTGAGGACGAGGAGGACGTGGAGGGAGAGGAGGACGAAGAGGTCGAGGAGGGAGAGGAGGCCGAGGAGGGAGAGGAGGTCGAGGAGGACGAGGAGGTCGAGGAGGACGTGGAGGGAGAGGGGGACGAGGAGGACGAGGAGAGGCGTCCTTGGAGCTTCGTGGGGGCCTCGTGGGGCCTCCCGAGGGCCTTGCGAGCCCCGGGGCTCGCAGTGTCCGGTCGCGTCCCCCGTCCGCGGCCCGCTCTTGGAGGCCTCGTGGGCCGCCGCGGAGGCCTCCCGGGCCGCACGGGGGGCCCTCTGGGGCCGTGCGGGGGCTCTCTTGGAGGCCTCCCGGGTTCAGGTCAAACGACGCGAAGATCGGGACAAAATCGGATCGGGGTAACTCGAAATCTCTGAGAATCTGCGGGTTTGGAGGATGTATTGGGCGCCGCGGCCGCCCCAGAGCGTTCCGGAACGCTCTGAGAGCGCTCCGGAACGCTCTGGAGCGATTTATCCCGATCCCAGCCCTGTTTTATCAGGAGCGAAATAGGGACGTACACGCACACGAATCCACGCTGGTTTCGAGAGTGCGCATTGCGCACATGTCCGTATAACGGGGCCAGTCTCGCGGATCGAGGGGCCGTGTTCATGTACATGGTTGGGCGCGTACGTCCTTTGTGGGCTCCCTATGGGTTGTCGGGGCCGATCTTGGGGCCTCCTGAGCCGTCTTCGAGCATCGGGAAGCCG
The DNA here is from genome assembly GCA_963575745.1 of Prorocentrum cordatum. Classification (NCBI taxonomy): domain Eukaryota; class Dinophyceae; order Prorocentrales; family Prorocentraceae; genus Prorocentrum; species Prorocentrum cordatum. Next base: position 270,888 of record CAUYUJ010015390.1, on the reverse strand, counting down.
AAAAGGCGCGAACCCCCAAATCCGTCAAACACAAGCGGACATCAATGATTTTTGTCGCTGACTGTGTAGCAAGACGTTCGTTTTCAACATGGACCGCCAGACTACCTTTCAAGAAGGCTGCGCGAGCGAACATTCAGACGATGGCGATGAAACAATGATGATTGCTGCCTCTGGGGGCTCTTTTGGAAGGCCTCTTGGAGGCCTCTGGGGTCGTCTTGGGGGAATATTGGGCAGTCTTGAGACCGTCTTGAACGTCTTGGCCGGATCTTTGGGTGACTCTGGGCCCTGTTCGACCATGTGGGCGGCCTCCTGGGATTTTCTTGGCCTGTTTTGGGGCCCTCCATGTGCGCGGCGCGAAGGCGAGAGCCACAATTCGAAAAAAAACACCCCCAATCCGTGAATGTCCTTGTATTGTTAATACGAATGTGCGCGGCGCTAATGCGAGAGCCACATTTTGAAGACGACCCGCCCTCAATCCGTGAAACGTTTGTGATTGTTGACGACGAATGTGCGCTGCGCTGAGGCGAGAGCCACACTTCGAATACAACCCGCCCTCAATATGTGAATCTCTTGTCACTGTTTAAAACGAGTATGCGTTGCGCTCAGGCGAGAGCCACATTTTGAAAACCACCCGCTCTCAATCCGTGAAGTTCGTGTGACATTTTTCAAAAGGAATGCGCGCGGCGCTAAGGCGAGAGCCACATTTTGAAAACCACCCGACCTCTATCTGCGAAGTGGTTGCCACTTTATAAGCTTCAGAGTCATAAATGGTGAGGAAGTCTCACCGGAAACGCCCGGCCCGCCCTAAAAATTGGCCTCGGAGTGAGACTTGGAGGAGTTATTTATATGTATATATACATATATATATATAAGAGAAGGAGTGGAGGAGAAGGAGGAGGAGGAAGCGGGGAAGAGGAGGAGAAGGAGGAGGAGGAAGTTCGAGCTTAGGGGGTTCAGGAGGAGGAGGAGGAGGAGGAGGAGGAGGAGGAGGAGGAGGAGGAAGCTCGAGCTTAGGGGGTTCAGGAGGAGAAGGAGGAGGAGGAGGAGGAGGAGGAGGAGGAGGAGGAGGACAAGCGCGAACCTGGGGCGCATCGCTAATGCACACCTCGGGTTTACCTCATCCTCCAACACCGGCTCCTGCTCTCGCTCCTCCCACTGCCGCCCCTCCCCGCGTCGTGGGTCGGCAGGGGCCTCCGACAGGCCCCGGGAGGGGGGGGGGGAGCAGGGGTTAATCCCATGACCTTCCAGAGTGCTGTTGAGACATCCCGTTGTAGGCCCACAGGCCCGTCGGGGCTGCCTAAAAGCTCGCCTGCATCCCAACCAGAACGGCCCAGGGGTTAATTTTGGGTGTGTCTCCTCGAGAAGGTCGGGGAGACGGGCACCAAGGATGCCCGCCGCGTTTTTCGTTTCTTGTGAGGAGATCATGTAGGCCTCGCGCAGCGCGCAACAGTGCTATCATCTAGTCCACACGTGCTCTTCGTAAGATAAGGGCCGACGTTCGCGAGGCGATACTCCGACGCAAGCCCGACGTGAGTCCGACGAGTGCGCCCGACGCAAGTCGGAGGTACATCCGAAGTCATCCGACGCGAGCCTGGCGTAGATCCGACGCGACTCCGACGTTTCGTCGGGCCTTAGGTTGCCGTGCGAGGCTTCCAGGATGATGGGCGTGTTTTCCACCACCACCACAAGTTGGAGGGGGGAAGGAGGAGGACGAGGAGGAGGAGGACGAAGAAGAGGATGAGGAGGAGGAGGAGGAGGAGGAGGACCTCCTCCCCCTCCAACTTCTGCTGGTGGTGGAGGACAGGCCCATCACCGGACCTTCCCCATCACGCTCCCGGGTGCTGCCGCGACGGCGCGGCCGGCGGGCAGCCGGCCCCACCCGATCGCGGCCCCCCCGCCAGGCCAACGTCGCGGCCCTCACGCTCTACCCGCAGATGGTGGACACGGCGTTCGCGAAGCCCTACCTGAAGGGCAACCCCTATCCGCAGGGCCTCCCTGGCACAGCCGCCCCCATCGGACCTGAATTCCTCCTCCACCGCGATGGAGGAGCTCGACTCCGTCTTTGCCCTGCCTCCGCCCCTTCCTCCTCGTCGTCCTTCCCCCTCTATTGCTCGTTTTCTTTTTCTTCTTCTTCCTCCTCCTCCCCTTCCTCTTCTTCCTTTTCATCCTCTTCCTCCCCTTCGTCGTGCTCCCCCTCTTCCTTCCCTTCCTTCGTCCTGCTCCCCCTCTCTGTGCAGCGTCCCGGCCTTGCGCGATCTCCCCTCGGCCTGGGTCACGGGCTGCCGCCGCGCAGGCCGCGAGGGTGTACGGTACCCCTCCTCACCCTCCCTCCCTCCCTCCCTTCGGAGGGCACCAACTATACACCAACACCGATCCTGGCGCAGGATCACCCTGGGCCCAGGATCGGTGTATATGCCTTCTTGCCCAAGGCAGGAGGGCGTATACACCGATCCTGGGCCCAGGGTGATCGTGGCCAGGATCGGTGTTGGTGTATAGTTGGTGCCTCCCTCCCTCAATCCCGAGAGGCTTGTGAGGGAGGAGATGCGACACCAACACCGGCAGGGGTGGCCACCTCCAACGAGGAGGTCCACGATGCCTCCCCGAGCGGGGGGCTGGGGACCTCTCGAGCGAGAAGGGCGGACCACACCACCGGGAAGGCCCCCCTCTGCTCTTCGCACCTCCTCGCCCTGGTGGTGTTGGTGTCGCCTCTCGTTTTTCTGGATGCAGCGACGGATTGCGCAGGGTTCAAGTGTCGGAGCTTTCTCCCCAAAATTAACACCGAGCAGCAGATCGGTCAGTAGTGTCCTGGCTCAGGGAGCCCTGGCCTTCGTCTTGCACCTGCGCGGGCCGGGAGTGACGCCGCCCCGTCCGGGCAGGAGAGCGCGAGGAGCCTTGGCCGATGGCCGGCGCAACTGTTGCTGTTGTTGTTGTTGCTGCTGCTGCTGCTGCTGTTGCTGTTGCTGTTGCTGTTGCTGTTGCTGTTGCTGTTGCTGTGGTTGTTGTTGTTGTTGTTGTTGTTGTTGTTGTTGTTGTTGTTGTTGTTGTTGTTGTTGTTGAGTGTGAATTGCGCAACGATTATTATTGTTGGACCCCCCCAGGCCCCCAGGCGCCTAGGCGCTCTTGCCTCGGCGCCGGCTAATTACATGTTCATTGCAAATGAGGCTGACGCTCGAGCGGTTTGTGGGGGGCGCCCAAACTGACCCCCCCAACAGCAACAACGCTCCCGCTCGAGCATTCCTCCTTTTTTGCTCAGGGCCGGTGCTCTTGCTCGCCGCCGAAAGCAGCCGTCCCGACAGAACCAGCGCTACCGCTCGAGACTTCCTCCCGTTTTACGCTGGACTGGCGCTCTACTCTTTCTCTCATCGGCGCCGCCCACAGCAACAACAACGGTCCCGCTCGAGACTTCCTCCCTTTTCTACTCAAGGCGGTGCCCCTCCTCGCCGCCGAAAACCGCCGTCCCGACAAAACCAGCGCTTACGCCGCAGACTTCCTCCCGCTTTATGCTGGATTGGCGGCCTACTCTCTTTTGAATTGGCGCCGCTCCCAACAAGAACAACGCTCCCGCTCGAGACTTCCTTCCTGTTTCCTAAGGACGGTGCTGGTCCTCGCCGCCGACAGCCCCCGTCCCGACAAATCCACGGCTCCCGCTCAAGACTCCCTCCCTTCTTACTCAAGGCGGTGTTTCTCCTCGCCGCCGACAACCGCCGTCCCAACAAAACGAGCGTTCCCGCTTGATAGTTCGTTTTGTTTTTACGCAGGACTAGCGCCCTGCTCTCTTCAGCATTGGCGCCACTCCCAGCAACAACAGCGGCCCTGCTCGAGACTTCCTCCCTTTCTATTCAGGGCCAGGTCCTTGCCCCCACCAAGGCAATCCTGTCGCTCGATACTTCCTTGTGCTTTACCCTGGGCTGGGGCTCCACTGGCGGTCTCGCATCGGCGCAGCAAGTCGCGGGCATGCGTTTTCGAGGCGGGATATGTTGAAATTCCTCGAAGGAGGTGTTTGCAAGACCTCATTGGGCGGGAGATCTGGGAGTGGAATAGTGGATCCTGCCCCTGATAGGGATGGTTATCATGATGGTCGCTTGCTTCGTGTGGAAGCATCGCGCGTGACTCGTTGTTCTTGTTGTTGGTGTTGTTGTCGTTATTGTTGTTGTCGTCGGTGTTGTTGTTGTTAACGCCGTTATTGTTGCTGGTGTTGTTGTTATGCTCCTGTTGATGCTTGTGTTGCTGTTGTTGTTGCTGTTCTTGCTGTTGGTGGTGGTGGTGGTGCTGCTGCTGTTGTTGCTGTTGTTGCTGTTGGTGGTGTTGGCTGTTGCTGTTGTTGCTGTTGTTGCCGTTGGTGGTGTTGGTGGTGTTGTTGGTGGTTTGTGTGTTGTTGTTGATGTTGTTGTTGACGTGTCACTATTGCAGAATAAGTATTGTGGGTCCCCTTCCTCCGATGGCCATGGTGCCATTTCAATTGAGGCACCTGTGCCGCTGGGTGCCTTTGTGGCGTCCCAGAAAAACAGGCGCGTTGGCAGCCCGCTCGTCTCCACTGCTCGACGTGGCTGTGGGAGAGACTCTTGCCCTGTGGTTGGCCAGCCACAGTAGGTGTGGGCCCGCCGTACCACCCCTGAGAGGCCCGATGGGGTTACTCGAAGGGGTCCCCCGACTTGGGGGGCGCGGGAACGTAAGTCCTTGGGCAGCGGGGCCTCCGCTGCTTGAGGCCGGCGGCCAAGTGGGGGTGGTGCCGGTGGGCGTGTCTCGGGGTGGCATCTCGAGGCACCTCGCAACGGCGGCGCGGATAACGCCGGGGGCGGTCCGTGCCGCCGTTCGTGTTGCGAGGTCCGACTGCGTGTGAATTCACGCAGGCACCTTGGGCACCTCCCTTCGGGTTGTGTCGCCCAGGTGTTCTGTCCGGGCACAAAAAAACCATTTCAATTGGAGTGCCTCTTCCGGGGTTCGCACCCGATTCTTTTCAGTCGGCAAACTTGGTTGCTGGCCCCCGGATTACAGCAACAACGGCTCCTCAGAGCCCCGAGTCATCAGGGGTAACTCGGGTCAGGGCTAACTCGGGTTCGTTTTTCGGGAAGCCGAACCCGAGTTACCCCGGACCCGAGTTACCCCGGATAACTCGGGCGTCCAGAGCCCCGAATCATCAGGGGTAACTCGGGTCAGGGGTAACTCGGGTTTCATTTTCGGGAATCCAAACCCGAGTTACCCCGGACCCGAGTTACCCCGGATAACTCGGGCGCCCAAGCTCCCGCCTGAAACTTCACAATTTACCCAGGACCCCAGCTCCCGCCTGAGATTTCCTCGCATTTTACGCAGGAATCGCGCTCTCGCGTGGGACTTCCTTACGCTTTATAACGGGACCGCTCTCTCGGCGCTCTGGAGCCGCGCTCTCGCTGGAGACTCGCGTGCAATTTACTACAGAATCGCGCTCTTGCGTGGCAATTCCCCGCAATTTACCCAAGCGCCGCGCTCCCGACACTCAGGCACCAAAGACTTGCGCTCACGCTTAGGACTCCTTCGCAGCTTTCTTAGGAATCGGGATCTCGCTGCCCTTCGTTGCCCCGCTGCAGCCCTTCGTTGCCCCCTTGCTGCCCTTCGTGGCTCCCCGCTGCCCTTCGTTGCCCCCTCGCTGCCCTTCGTGGCCCCGTTGCAGCCCTTCGTGGCCCCCTCGCTGCCTTTCGTGGCCCCGTTGCAGCCTTTCGTGGCCCCTCGCTGCCTTTCGTGGCCCCGTTGTAGCCCTTCGTGGCCCCGTTGCTGCCCTTCGCGGCCCCGTCGCAGCCTTTCGTGGCCCCCTCGCTGCCCTTCGTGGCCCCGCTTCGTGGCCCCGTTGCAGCCCTCCGTGGCCCCTTCGCTGTCTTCTGAGGCCCCGTTGCAGCGATTCGTGGCCCCTTTGCAGCCCTTCGTGGTCCTGATGCGCCCCTTCGTTGCCCCGTCGCTGCCCTTCGCGGCCCCGTTGCATAGGCCCAATGTGGCACCCTCGCTGCCAGCGGGCGCCTTTTTGGGGGCCAGGGCCTGCGCCCCGGTTCGGCCTGGCGGCCCTTGAGGGCATGCCCTTCGTGGCCCCGCTGTCGCCTTTTTTTGCCCCCTAGCTGTCCTTCGTGGCCCCGTTGCTGCCCTCAGATACGTAATTCTGCCCTTCGTGGCCCCCTCCCTGCCCTACGTGGCCCCGTCGCTACCCTCAGTGGCCCCGTCGTTACCCTCTGTGGCCGCGCATTATCTGCCGTTCGTGGCTCCCGTTCGTTCGCGCCCTTTGTGGCCCCATACGCATGCCCTTTGTGGCCCCGCTGTCTCCCTTCGTGGCCCCCTCCTTGCCGCCCTTCGTGGCCCCGCTGTCGCTCTCGTTTTCGCTCTCGCTTTCGCTCGTCGTCGTCGTCGTTGTCGTCGCTGTCGTCGTCTTCGCCGGCGTCGTCGTCGTGGTCGGTCCCTTGTCCGTCCCTCTTGGGGTCGGGCTTCCGCCGATCAGCGTTGCCGCTGGCCAGACCGACGGTCCGCGGCCGCCCCGCCGCTTGCCGGGGCCCGACCTGCAGGGAAGAAATACACACACACCCAAAGGGGCACGATCGAAGACGAAGAGGGCGGGTATCGAGGATTTGGGAAATACGCGTTATTGGACACTCGAGCAGACACGGGCGAACAGTCTTAAAATGATTGATGTTGGTGTTGCTGTTGCTGTTGCTGTTGCTGGTGCTGCTGTTATTGTTGCTGCTGTTGATGTTGCTGTTGTTGGTGTTGATGTTGTTGGTGTTGTTGTTGTTGTTGTTGTTGTTGGTCGTGGTGTGTTTAATGTTGTTATGCTTGTTTGCTGTTGTTGTTTGTTATTCATTTCTAATGAAAAGATATTGCTGATCTCGGGAAACGGTTCCGCGCGCTCTCGCCTCGACGCCGGCTACATGTTCGCTGAAAACGGGGCTCCCGCTCGAGCTTTGGCTTGACCCTAAATGTGGGCCCTTGGAGGCCAAGCTACGACAGCAACGGCTCCCGCTCGATACTTCCTTACACCATACCCCGAGACATCCCTGCCAGAGAGGCCCCCGAACTCAGGAACGGCGCTCTTGCGCGAGACATCCTCGCAATTCAACTAAGTTGGCGGAGGCCTAGCCACGACGACAAGGGGTCCTGTTCGATATTTCCTCGCGATTTACACCTACAGCTCTTGGCCAATAACGCCTCCGAACTCAGGAGCTGCGCTTTCTCTCGGGACGCTCCCGCAATTCAGGCAAGTTAGTGGAGGCAGGGAAACGGCGACAATGGTTCCCATTCGATATTTCTCCTTGGGTATTCCGAGAGCCCTTGGCCAGACAGGCCCCCGAAACCAGGAACGGAGCTCTCGCTCGAGACTTCTTCGCACTTCAGTCAGTGGCCGACAAGGAAGAGATTCCCCCCCGAAATGGGGTGCAATCGAAGACGCAGTGGGCGGGTATCGTGGGTCGGGGCATACGGAATGCGAGACACGCGTGCCAGTAAGAGCGAACCGTCTTGACATGATTGTTGTTGTTGTTGTTGTTGGTGTTGCTGTGTTTGTTGTTGTTGTCGTTGTCGTCGTCGTTGTTGTTGTGATTGTTGTTGTTGTTGTTGTTGTTGTTGCTGTTATTGTTGACGTTGTTGTTGTTGTTGTTGTTGTTGTTGTTGTTGAGCATTATTTATTCTAAAGAATAATTATTGTTGGGCCCCCTGGTGCGCGCCCCCCCTGCGCCGCCTAGGCCGCAGCTACATTTTCATTCATCATTTTCGTGAGACAAAAAAAAAAAGCCTCAGAAAAGAGGAGGTGTGTACGAGGAGCCGGTTGTTTTGGTTGGTAATCCATATCCGCTTTCCCTTGCAAAAAACCAATAGAAAATGAACATTTCTTGTTCTAAATAATAAAATTTTTTCAAGAATCCCTTGCAAAAAATAAAGGTAAGTGGACATTCGCGGGGGGGAGACGGCAAGACGAAATATCCTTCCAAACTTAGTGTTCGCTAGGCGATTTTAAACATCAAAACATCAAACAACCAATGGTTTTTCAAACAAAAATTGTCACTCTCAATCCCAGCCTCCCGCGCGCTTCTTGCGGATTCGTTGTTAGCGGAAACCCAACACTTTTTTTTATTAAACATATTTCTGTCAAACGGAACAACGGGAAAAAAAACGTGCTTTTTTTGCCGAGCAACCTTTTTTTTTTTTTCTTTTTTTATTTTTTTTTTTTTTTCGAACTTCTGCAACAACGGTTGCGCACCTGCCCGGGCCATCATCCCTGTCAAATAATACCATGCGGGACACATTCGTTTTTTATTCGCGCGCGCACGCCGAAATCTCCAAAAACCATTGGGCTTCTTAAGAATTTTAGCACCGCGCATCATAAAATCACACGAATCGCACCGTAGGTCCTCGAAAAACACCTGTGGGTGTACGAACGTAGGCTTAACAACTTCTGTGGGTGTGTACTCCACGCCAGTGTAGTAGCCACGGTCGTCCGCAGGCCACGAAGTGAAGTGTCCGAACGTCATAGGGCGGGAAGCTGGGTGTGGGTGGTGCGAAGAGTCGTGTGGATATTTGGTAGAGCTTGCACTGCCCCCCCACAAAGTGGGGGTATTGGCTGGCGTCGCATGAAAACCCTGGCACTGGTGAGAACACTGAGCGTTCGGGTAAAGTGATTGGTGTTGTTGTTGTTGTTGTTGTTGTTGTTGTTGTTGTTGTTGTTGTTGTTGTTGTTGTTGTTTGTTTGTTGTTGTTGTTGTTGTTGTTGTTGTTGTTGTTGTTGTTGTTGTTGTTGTTGTTGTTGTTGTTGTTGTTGTTCAGTTGTTGTTGTTGTTGTTGTTGTTAATCCTTCGTGGCCCCCCGCTTTGTTTCGAGCCCCGTTGCAGCCAGCCATTCGTGGCCCCCTCGCTGAGTCAGCTGCCCTTCGCGGCCAACTGCACCCTCGCTGTGCGCCCCTCGTGGCCCTCGTGGCCTCATCGCTGCTCTTCCCCTTCGTGCCGCCGTTGCAGCCCTTCGTGGCCCTTCGCTTTGTTTTCGTGGCCTCGGTTTAAGCCCTTCTTTGGCCCCGTCGCTTAAACTCGCTGAAAAGGCTACTGAAACTCTGTAGTTTGGCTGCTCGGCTTACTATAAGTGATTACTGCTAAGCGTGATGATGCTGCTGTCTGTACCGCTAACTAAGCTTCTAACTAGGCGCTCCTGCTACCCTCGCGTGGCCCCGTCGCAGCCCTTCGTGGCCCCGTAGCAGCCCTTCTTGGCCCTCTCGCTGCCCTTCATGGCCCCCTCGCTGTTTTTCGTGGCCCCATATATGTATGCCCTTCGTGGCCCCCGCTCGTTCGCGCCCGTGGTGGCCCCATATGCATGCCCTTCGTGGCCCCGCTGTCGCCCTTCGTGGCCCCCTCGCTGCCCTTCGTGGCCCCGTTGCTGCCCTCAGTGGCCCCGTCCTTGCCCTCCACGCCCCGGTATCCGTATGCCTTTCGTGGTCCCCGTTCGTTCGCGCCCGTTGTGGTCCCATGTGCATGCCCTTCGTGGCCCCGCTGTCGCCGTTTGTGGCCCCGACACTTTCCTACGTGGCTCAGTTGCTCCCTTCAGTGGCCACGTCGTTGCCTTCAGTGGCCACACATGATCCGCCCTTCGTGGCCCCCGATCTTTCGCGCCCGTCGTGGCTCCATGCGCATGCCCTTCGTGGCCCCGTTGTCGCCCTTCGTGGCCCCTTTTTTTTTGCCCTTGAAGCTTCGTGTTGCCCATTGCCGCTGTCGCCCTTCGTGGCCTCCTCTTGCTTCTTGCCCTTCGTGGCCCCGTTTCTGCTGGCCTTAAGTGGCCCCGTCCTTGCCCTCGCGCGGGCCAGTATACGTATGATGTACGTATTCCCTTCGGTGTCCCACCTTGGCCGCCACTCGCCCGCTGCGTGCATGGCTCTTCGTGGCCCCATACCATTCCCTTCGTGGCCCCGCTGTCGAGCCCTTCGTGGCCTACTTCTTGTCTCTCGTGTGGCCACTGCTGGTCGTTCTCTAATCATAACGCTCTCCACTATCCTCTCGCTTTTTGGTCGTTTCGTCGTCTGTCGTCGCCGTCGTCGTCGGTCGTCGCCGTCGGTCGGCCGTTCGCCGTCGCCGTCGTCCGGTCGTCGTCGTCGGCGTCGTCGTCGTCCGTCCGCGTCGTGGTCGTAACCCTGTCAGTCCTCTTGGGGTCGGGTCGACGGTCCGCGGCCGCCCCGCCGATCAGCGCTGCCGCTGGCCAGGCCGACGGTCCGCGGCCGCCCCGCCGCTTGCCGGGGCCCGGCCTGCAGGGAAGAAAGGTATACCCTCCAAAAGAGGCACGATCGAAGACGAAGGGGGCGGGTATCGAGGGTTTGGGAAATACGCGTTACTGGACACTCGAGCAGACAAGGGCGAACAGGCTTAAAATGATTGATGTTGGTGGTGGTGGTGTTGTTATGGTTGTTGTTGTTGATGTTGTTGTTGCTGCTGTTATTCAATCGCTTCGCTCATGCCGCCGGCCTTCGAGCGCTCTATGGGGCCTCTTTGAAGCCTCTTGGGGGCCTCTTTGGGGCCTCCCAGGGGCCTCTTGGGGGCCTCTTGGGGGTCTCTTGGGGCTCCTTGGCGGCGTCTTGGGGCCCCCTTGGGCCTCTTGGGGGGCTCTTGGGGGCCTCTTGGGGCGGGGTAGTCGAGTGCTGATGTTGTTGTTGCTGCTGTTATTGCTGTTGTCGTTGCTGCTGCTGTTGGTGGTGGTGATGTTGGTCGGAAGAACGGAGACACCGGCCAAGCCGCGCTCCAGCAACCGCGGGCTTGCATCACTGGGCGTGGGAAGGCCTTGGCACCTTGGGCGGCGGCGGCAGGCTCTCCACGGGGCCGGGGAGAAGGTGTTGGCACGCTGGGCCTGCTCCGCGAGGCTTCCCCGGGACCGCCCCGAGGGTCCCCATCAAACAGGGCTAGGATCGGGATAAATCGCTCCAGAGCGTTCCGGAGCGCTCTCAGAGCGTTCCAGAACGCTCTGGAGCGGCCGCGGCGCCCAATACATCCTCCAAACCCGCCGCTTCTCAGAGATTTCGAGTTATCCCGATCCGATTTTGTCCCGATCTTCGCGTCGTTTTACCCCAAGGATTCGTCCGGGTTCCGCAGGATTCTTCAGGACTTCTCTTGAAACCCTTTGGGTTCCTCCGAATCCCACAGGATTCCCCAGGGCCCCCCAGGATTCCTCACGCCCCCATTGGATCCTCAGGATTTCTATTTTTGTGTGTGTTTTCAGGGCTTTATAGGTTTTTGTTTGCAGGATGTGTTAGGATTCCCTACGACCCCTCAGGGTTGTTCATGTTCCCTTGGGATTCTTCAGGGTCCCCGAGGATCTTCAGCATCCCCCTTTAGGATTGCTCAGGACCCCCCAGGATTCCTCAGGATCTCCCATGCTGCCTCAGGACCCCCGAGGATTCGGGGCTGGACCTAAACGGTGATTTTGGTGATCTCGTGGGCCGTTTTCCTTTCGGCTTCGCTCTGCAGCAAAACGGCGGACTGGAGACAACAGCGAGGGAAAACGATAGCAACACGCAAACGAAACACACCGCTTACAGTCGGGGCCCTGAAGAAGGAACCCTTTTCGTTGGGGAGGGGCTCGGTGTTCCTTAAGTGTTTCACAGCTTACCTCAGGCTTCCCTGATGTTTCCGATGGAAAATCGAAGCTGAACTTATGGAAAACAGGGGCCTCGCTCCTTCTTTGGGGGTCCTTGGGTCCACGCCCCGACTGTAGGCTCCGCCCTGCGCTGATTTCCAGGACCCGCCCCGGGGCCCTCAAGCCCAGCCGCCCGCCCTGCGCCCCACCGGCCGGCCCGCTGCGCCGCCGCCTCGCCCTGTGCGCCCCGTGTTGGCCTCGGCGCCCGCCAGGCTCCACGAGGGAACACCGATCCCAACACGAAAACGAAAAACACCGTTTGGGCTCAGCCCTGCGACGATTTCCAGGACCCGCCAGGGTCGGGCCGCACGAAAGGGGGGGATTGGGAAAGGGGGGGTTACGAAATCTGCTGCATGCAGCTGGTTTCGGCCCCGCCGAGGGGCCCATTCCTCGATCCTCCGGCGCCGGGAGGCGCCGGAAAAATCAGCTACGTGAGCTGATTCTCAACCCCCCCCGTAAATGGGGTCGGAGCAGATGGGGTCGGAGGATCGCGCCGCGTCGCCTATGCATTGGCGTTGCGGCTCGGTGTGGAGAGCGAAAAGTCACCGCTTGGGCTCAGCCCCGCGCTGATTGCCAGGACCCGCCCCGGGGCCCTCGGCCCAGCCGCCCGCCTTTCACCCCACCGGCCGGCTCGCCGGGTCGCCGCTCCTCTAGTGTCAGGAGAGGAAAAAACACACAGACACAATTAATCCTCGATTCCCCAGAAAATATGGGAAAATATGGGAATTGGGCGGGGAGACAGAAACCCAGAACATATGGGAAAATATGGGGGTTTATTTTATTTGTGTGTATTTATTTGTGTGTCCCAGGGCCCCTTCATAGTGTCCAGCTGGTCAAATGTTTCATCCTGGATCCGTTGTGCACGGCCCCGGGGCCCGACAACGGCCCCAAACCAAAACCAAAACCAAAGCCTTCCCAAAACACCCAAACCAAAATCTTCCCGGACCCGCCACGGGGCCCTCGGCCCAGCCTCGGGCTGGACCAAAGGGGGGGATGAGGAAAGGGGGGGGGGTACGAAATTAGCTATACATGCAGCTGGCTTCGGCCCCACCCAGGGACCCATTCCTCGACACATCGTCGCCTCCGGCGCCGGGAGGCGCCGGGAAAATCAGCTACGTGAGCTGATTCTCAAACCCCCCCTTTGCTATCCCCCCCTTTCGCCCAACACAGGACACAATTAATCGTCGAGTCCCAGGAAAATATGGGAAAATATGGGAAGTGGGGGGGAAGACAAAAATCCAGAAAATATGAGAAAATATGGGGAATCTGTTTATTTGTGTGCATTTATTTGTGTGTCCCTGGGCCCCTTCACTTTCGCCCGACCCGACAGCCGCCCGCCCTGCGCCCCACCGGCCGGCTCGCCGCGCCGCCGCCTCGCCCGCTGCGCGCCCCGTTGTGTTGGCCCACGGCGCCCGCCGGGGCCCCGCGGGCGCGGAGCTCCGCACGCCGGAGGAGGTGGCGGCCAGGCCCCGCGCCCGCGGCTCTCTCGGGGGTCTCCTGTTCAGGAGGGGGTGGACAGAGCCCCCAACAGTGACACGTCGATTAGTGAATTGTCCGTTTTAGGTTCTCGAGAGGGTGCCGCGGCCGTTATTTTCCAGGCTTGCGCCCGCCAAGTTTGGGCCCGAGGTCGTTTTCACTAAACCACGTTTTACTAAAGGGAGGTCTGTCCATCCCCGATTCAGGAGGGAAAGAAACACACAGACACAATTCATCGTCGCCTCCCGGGAGATATGCAAAAATATGGGAAGTGGGGGGGAAGGCAAAAACCAAACAGATATGGGAAACTGTAGGGGGATCTGTTTATTCGTGTGTATTTGTTTGTGTGTCCTGGGGCCCCTTCACCTATGGAGCCTGTTTTTTTTGCGATTCAAGCTAATTTACTTGCATGGCCTTCGCCCCCCCCCCCCCCCCCCTCGCCACTCTTCAAGCGAATGCTAGCGTGCAAGTGCCTTTCGCCTTGCGTGATTTCCGCGCCCCCCCCCCCCCCCGGGGCTTGCTTCAGGCTCAGACCCCCCCCCCTCCATGCAAGTAAACTTGCCAGAGTCTAAACAAAAAACAGGCTCTAGAGGTGCCCCTGGCCCAAGGTACCCCCAGGATTTTCAAGGAGGCCACCACGGCCTCCAGAGCACCCCTCACGAGGTCCAGAGGGTCCCAGGGGCTCCAACATGGAGCGAAAAACTGGGGGGGCACCTTGGGCCACGGGGCACCTTTGGCAACCTCCGATATGGGGGTCGACCTGCAGGGTGCTTTCGCGATGTCGTGGGCCGCTGTCGTTTCGATGTCGTTTTCGGCAGAGGCGGATCGGAGGCACAGCGAGGGAAGGCGAACATACAAGACGAGAGCGAGGAGCACTGTTTTGGTCGAGCCCTGGGGTCTCTCGTGGAGGGGCGGGGGGGGATCGTCGAAGAGTGGCGGCGAGAGACGAGCTCCTGCCTGCGCATCCCATCGATGCAGGAGGAAGGATGGTTCGTAGGGGTAATCTGGAGGCTTCGGGTGTGGCCACCCAGCAGAGGAGGCAACTGCATAGATGTAAAGCTTTGGAGGTCCGCGCGGATGCTCCCTCCTCCTCCTCGTCCTGCCCCTGCTCCTGCTCCAGCTCCTGCTCCTGTACCTGCTCCTGCTCCTCGTCCTCCTCCTCCCTCCTCCTCCTCCTACTCCTCCTCCTCCTCCTCCTCCTCCTCCTTCTCCTGACGAAATGGGAGGCGTAGCAATGTCTATGGTGCCCCAGCCCGAGCCAGAGTTTTCCCCAACAGTTAGAGATCGGTCTTGAAGGGCTTGAGTACTGTACTGTACTCCTCCTTCTCCTCCTCCTGCTCCTCCTCCTCCTCCTGAATGTCGGAGGTTCATGCGCCCCCAGGGGGTTAGTCGGAAGCGCCGCAATTGATGACGGATGCTCTCCACAGGGTGCCTCATGTCTATCGGAAGACCCACAAAATCGGGGATGGCGGTCGCCCAACATCTCGATGCATTGCTTACGTGTCCAGTGCCTCCAATTGCCCATGTATTCGTTGAGGATCCAGGGAAAATGCGAGGCTGTGCTCTCGCCTCCACCAATCCAACTGCCTCCCTCCAACGACGCCGTGCGAGGGGCGAGGATCGAATGTTCTGGACGTGTTTCGGCTCTTTCCGGGCCAGTTCCTCCGTCCCAAGTACTCTCCTTAGCTTTCAAGTTCTCTCCCACCCCACCCGGACCCCTTCTCAGTATTATCCTCCTCTTCTTCTTGTTCCCATGCCTTTCTCTTATCTTCAGTCTTCCTTTTTGTTTTTCTGTCCCTCTCTCCTTTTCACTCCTGCAGGTATTCAATAAGCATTTCTCCCCAGCTTACTCCATCTCTTTCACGGTCTCCTCCTCCATCCTTTGTATCCCCTCTTCCCTACTTCCTCCTCCCCCCTCCCTCTCCTTGATTGCCTTATTCCCACTTTGTCCTCTCATGATCAGATTCCCCCTCCCTCCCTTTTCTTGTGTTCCGCTACTTTTTACATATTCACTCCCTCTCTCTCTTCTTCTTCTCGATTGTCCTCTTCTCCCTCAGCGTCTTCTCTCTCTCTCTCTCTGTTTCTCTTTTTCCCGTTCTGTCTTCCTTCTGCGACTCCTGCGTCCCACCCTCCGTCTCCTCTCATTTCAATCGCAATACCATGGATCCGTCCGTATAGTTCGAGTTTGATGTTTTCGCGCAGGATGATGGAGATCATCGCGGACTCTTCGATCAAAGACTCGGGCCGGTTCATCAACATCTGGTCGCGGGAGGACTTTACAATACCTTTAGATTATTGTGCTCTTTCTCGAAAAATAATGATTTGGGCATTTCTTCGTCAGTCATAGGTATCCTGGAGACTTCTCGTCGCCACATTTCCGGAGCCGTCTCGAAATCCTGGCGGTAGCTCACCCCAGTAGCGATGCAGGGGGAGCTTTCTCAAGGCGGGGATGAGGGACGACACATACCTCCGAATCGAGATGGCCAGTTTTGCACAATGTTGTCTTTCGGAGTCCCATTTCAGGCACTGGGGCGGTCAAATAACGACACGGAATGGAATGCTATCTTGTTCGGTTGCACGTCAGAATCATGCGAATTGACGAAGAGTTTGAGTGTGGGGGTGTGCGTTACTCATCGGTTACACATGTCCTCCGACATGGGGCGATTGGAATTTGTAGGACAGTTCCAGCTTCATGGCGTAAATAACTGAGCCTATATGTCAAGAGGCCCCAACAGCATCCGCAGCCCAGGGCCTCTTGCTCCCGGGGTCCCACCCAAGGTATTCGAACACATGCCCAAACTACAGAAGACGAGGAGAGCGAGTTCAGAAGAGTGAGTTCAGTTACGACGACCACCACGATTTCGCCTCGCTGCTGGACACGACACCACTGTAACGACACCGCCGTACCACGACTCCACGAGTCCAGAACGCCACGTCACCGCGAGGGACGAGGGGGAGGAGTAGGAGGAAAAGGAACAAGAGGGGTCGGATGGAGGCGGAGGAGGAGGAGGATGAGGAGGAGGAGGAGGAGGAGGAGAAAGAGAAGGAGGAGGAGCAGGAGCAGGAAAAGGAAGAGGAGGAGGAGGAGGAGGTGGAGGAGGCGGAGGAGGCGGCGATCTTTGGCCCTCCAGCCCGATGACCTGGACAGCCGGCCTTGCCGACACGTCTACCCTACAGGTGCCTGTTGTGCCTTTGGTGCCCCCACGGTGCCCGTGGTGGAGCTTCCTCACCACCCACCAAACCACCCCAACCCAACCCGAAGGCTCAGATTTACCCTCGATTTCTAGTGGGGGGGGTCCGGAAACATCGAGAAAACACATATGGAACCCATACCCCCCCGAACCCGAAATTCGGGTCTTCGGGTTGGGTTGGGGTGGTCTGGTAGGTAGTCACTTCCTTGGTCGCAAGGGCCTTGAGAAAAATGACACTTTCTCCAGCAGGTTCCCTCCAGGATCTGCACTCAGGACATGTCCTGGGCTCCATCGGCACGGCGACCTGCGGCACCGCTTCCATCTGCGATTTTGCTTCCAGCACGGCGTGCGCGCTTCCATGCTGCTGCCGAGGGCCCCAGTGCGGAGGCCCCGGGCACTCTCAGTGAGGCCGCTCACCAACTCGGTGATATGCTACGCCTTGGCTCTCACGTTCCCCCCCCTCCTCCTCCTCCTTCTCCTCCTTCTCCTCCTCCTGCTCCTCCTCCTCCTCCTCCTCCTCCTCCTCCTCCCCGCCCCTCCATATCATGTTGTACACGGGCGGCGCACGGCTGCGGTCGGCGGACCTCCCAGGCCGCTCTGGCCCCCCCGGGGCTCGCCCCCTCTCGCCGCACGGGCATCGGCCCTCCGATGTTGCGAGGCGCTGCCGTGCCTCGTCCATCGAATGGACGCATTTCACAAGATTGTCGCAGGCCTAGAGATTGACACCAACACCAAGATCGGCGGTGTGCCTCCACCGAGGGAAGAAAGATTCCGATCTCGGTGAGGGTGGAAATATTTATGCTTCCGAGGAGGCCGAAATACTACCTCCTAGGATCATCTCCCCCCTGTGGAGGCAGCCCCCTTGTCTTGGTGTTGGTGCCCATTTCCAGGCCTCTGAATTTCACAAGATTGGTGGGTGATTGCACCTAGTTCAGCATGTGCCGCCCAGGCGCTAATATTGTCCGCTCTTGCCCCGTTCCCCTTTCGCTTCTTGGTTCCGCCTCCCGCGCGATAGATTCGGCTTGGCAGATGTATCATCGCCCGCAACGCCGTTGGGTTGTAAGTTTCTTGCTTGTACTACGTGCTGTCCTGTTGCTTGTCGTTGTGTCCTGTCTACAGAAGGGTCGGTGGAGCCTCCATGAGATGCACGCACAGCGCCATGGTCACTCACCCTCGGCTCGCTTTTGTCCTCCTCCTTCTTTTTCTTCCCCTCCTCCTCCTCCTCCTCCTCCTTATCTGCCTTCGCTTATTGGTCTCGCTGTCTTCCGTTCCGCGTGGCGGCAAGCAGCCACGTTAGTGGACCATCCAGCTTCCCCGTCGTAGCGTAGTCAGGAAGCGCGGTTTGTTGCGGGATCTGACGTGACGCATGCGGGCCAGAGGATTCATTGACCTTGCTTGGGTGCGTGGATGAAAACAAAATTACCAGCACAAGCACTGCTCAGGGGCGGAGAGAAGGAGGAGGAAGGGGGAGGAAGGACGGAGGGGGAGGGAGAAGGGGGAGGAGGGGGGGGGGGGGGGGGGGGATGGGGGGAAGGAGGGGGGGAGGAGGAGGGGGGAGGAAGGAAAACGGGAGGAAGGGGAGGAAGGGAGGGGGAGGAAGGGGGGGACGGCGGGCGCGCGGCCCCCTTCCCGCACCTGCGGCAGCGCCGCTGACTCCACCGATTCGCCCATCGCTTCGGGCGCCCCAGGGCGCGCGGCGAGCCACGCCCAGTCGGCATCCGCGCCTCCGGCGCTGGCCGCGGGCAGCAGCGGCAGGCCCGCCGCGCGCGCTGCGGCAGCGCCGCCGCCCCGCCGGCGCCCGGCCGGCTCGCCCGCCCCCCCCCGCCGCAGCTCGGCCCGGCCACCGCCGCGGGGGGTCGGCGCCCCGGCCCCGCCCGGAGGGCGCCGCGTGGCCGGCGCCAGGCGTGGCCGGCGAGCAGCGACCGAGCCGCGGCCGCTGGCACGGGCGGGGGGCAGCTGGCGGGGCAGCGGCGGCCGTGCCGCCCGCGGCCGCGGGCTTCGCCATGGGGCCCCAAGGGGGCAGCGACGGCCGCGCCGCCCGCGGCCGCGGGGCCTGCCAGGGCCGCGCGGCGCGCGGCGCCTCCCCGCGGCGCCGAACGCGCTGCCGTGCCGCGCCGCGCGTCGCGCGGTTGGCTTTGAGCGCCGCAGTCTCCACGAACGCCAGCGCCCTTTCTGTGCACCGCGGCCAGAGGGTCGAGCTGCCGCGCACCCGGCGCAACGTGGTCGCAGGTATCTCCAGGCCCTGGCGGCCAGCCCCGCCAGGCGGTCCGCTTCTCAGGAGGGGAAAAAACACACATACACCAGTAATCGTCGATTCCCAGGAAAATATGCCCCAGGAAAATATGGAAAAATATAGGAAGTGGGGGGGGAAACAGAAACCCAGAAAATATTGGAAAACATGGGGCATCTTTTTAGTTGTGTGAATTTACTTGTGTGTCCCAGGGCCCCTTCTGCGTTGCCCCGCGCGGTCCTCGTCGGACGCCCCGCGGTCCCGCGCCGTGGCCCCGCGGGCACGCGGCGGCCCGCCGCGGCGGCGCGGGGCGCTGGCCTCCCAGAGTTTTTTTTTTTTTTTTTTGCGCGCGCGCCCAAGCAGCTGGACGGGCGCCGCCCCAGAGCTCAGCGACCCCGCGGCTCGCGGGAAACGGGAATCTGCGACCACCTCCACGCGGCCACCCGTCGCGCGCGGCGCCTGCGCGCGAGCCCAGAGTTTGGTCGGGCCTGTCCCCCTACAGGGGGTTTTCAACGAAACATGAAAGATTCCTTAAAAATAGTCAAAACATCGCCCAACAAAATAGTCAGGGGACTATTTGTTTGGCATTGTTTGACCTTTTTGGTGTAATTCTGGGGTATTTTTAAAATTTGTCGTCGAAAATCCCCCTGTGTGGGGGACGCGCCCGGCATAAGCCCAGACTCTTCGCGCGCTGAGCGATGTGTGCTCCATTTGCGGGGCCAGGGCGGCCCGCGCGGCTTCCCGCGCCGCCCGCGAGAGGGGCGCCTGCAGCCAGCTCCGGCGGGGGGGGGGGGCGCCCGCGGGCGCGCGGGAGGGGCAGCTGGGCTTCCCCCGCGGGGACCGCCACGCAGAGCATGCAGACATGCAAAATATCGGCAGCAGCGCAAGAGCAACACGTGTTGTGTGAGATTCGGAATTTTGAGAAGTGAGCAACATCGTGATTCAAACGCAGTTGGAACGATATAACAAGTATAGATCGCAACGAATCAAACACATGTCATGTTCCAGTTTTATGTGTGTACTTATAATCTGTTTATACCGTGTGTATATATCCGTACATATATAAATAAATATATACATATCTATATATATATATATATACACATAAAAATGAAGACGTCACGGGGTGACATTTGCACAAGGGCGACGCCGACTCCAGCGCCGACCAAACAAACGCCGAAGCTCGCGGGGCGGGGGGAGACGGATGCTGGGTCGGGAGCGCAGGTCTTGCCTCGAATGCCGTTTGTGAGAGGGTGGAGGGGTGCCCTGCGCTTGGAAATGCATTGTGTTTGGCTCGTATATCACCCGCGTGCTAGATTTCCGCGAGGTTCAAACATGGGTGCGGTGGACGCGTGCGAACGGTGGCATGTGGACCCTAGGTGGGGCTCCCTAGGGGGCCACGGAACGTGTGCGGGGTGTGCCGAAACATGTAAATGCGGAGGGCAGAGGCAAGGACGGGGAGGATGGGGAGGAAGAGAAGGAAGGGCGGAGTGCAGCGGGGCGCTGTCTTGTCAAAGCGAGGACCCAACACCACAGGATGGTTGGCGGAAAAACATTCGGTTTCGACGTCATCCGTGTACCGAGGAGGCCGCGTGAACGCGCCTCCTCGGGAGATCAGCCCCCAACCCCCCTTTTCCTGGGAGGTGCTCCCAGGTTCCCCGGGGGAGCGGGCCGCGCATCATACATCCTTGGCTCTTGTCCCTCGAACCGCGCGGTTGGGAGATAACTTGCTAATTCCAGACCCCCCCCCCTTTCCTCCTCCTCCCCCGCCTCGTCCCCCACACCGCGCAGATGAGGGGCGCTGCCCCCGCTGCAACGATACAGGTGCACGAATACGTGTACGCGTGCGTCCATGCGAGCACACTCGTAGTCTTCAGTCTGCATGCGACTGATCAGGCGCGTGAGCATCTACAATTGCACAAGTACGCGCGTCGACTGGTATGTGTGTACGTATGTATGTATGTATGTATGTACGCATGTCTGTATATATGATCCAGGGTCGAGGGCCCACGGGCCCCCCCCCCCAGATGGTATGGTCCCAGGATTCCTCGGGCCCCCCCCCCCCAAGATGGTATGGTCCCAGACGACGACGACGACGACGACGACGACGACGACGACGACGGCGACGACGGCGACGACGACGACGACGACGACGACGACCACGACGACGACAACGACGACGACACGACGACGACAACGACGGCTGCGGCGACGACGACGCGCGGCGGCGGCGACGACGACGATACGATGACGACGACGACGACGACGATGACGACGACGACGATGACGACGACGACGATGACGACGACGACGACGAGGACGACGAGGACGACGAGGACGACGAGACGACGACGACGACGACGACGACGACGACGACGACCTCTGAATCATCACAGCACCACACCACATCCACACCACAGGGGGGGGGCAGGGGGGCACCGCAGTGCAACACCACGCCACGCCCACCTCTGAACCACCACAGCACCACACCACATCCACAGGGGGGGGGGGGGGAACCGCAGCGCAGCACCACGCCACGCCCACAGGGGGGGGCGGGGGGGACCATCGCGCAGGGGGGGGGCCCAATGGCATCAGCATTGGGGGGGGGGCCCAAACCCTGGACCATGTATGGATTCCCGTATGTATAGATGTATGAATGGCTCTGCATGTATGTGTGTACGTTCGCGTGAATGTGTGTATGTATGTATGTATACATATAACGGCACACCGGGTCCGGGGGGCCCGGGGCCGGGACCCCGACCACAAATGTGAGCCCCGTGGGGCCCGGAGGCTCGTCGGGGCTTGCTGGAGGCCTCCCCAGTCAGACAAGACGGCCCAAGAAGCGCCCAAGACGGCCCAAGAAACTTCCAAGAGGCCTCCAAGAGGGCTCCGAGATGCTGAAGATGGCCTCCAGACGTCCAAGGACGCCCCCAAGAGGCCCCAAGAAGCCTCCAACATGCGTCCCAAGAGGGCCCCTAGACGCAAACATTGGCCCATTCCCTTCGTAAAACGTACATTTTTCACAAAGTTGCTTTTTGGGCTTTCCGACGTTACAGGACGGCCCACGAGGCGCCCAAGACCGCCCCAAGACGGCCCAAGAAGCTTCCAAGAGGGCCCAAGGACAGCCCAAGAGGGCCCCAAGACGGCCCAAGAGGCGCCCAAGATGGCCCAAGAGGGCCCCAAGACGGACCCAAGAGGGGGCCCAGAGGGGGACCACGAACCGCACGCTCGAGCCTTCCGCCCCAAGAGGCCGCCAGGAGGCCCCAAGGAGGCCCCTCAAGAGGCCCCAGGAGACCCCCAAGAGGCCCAAAGGAGGCCCCGAGAAGCCCCAAATCGGCCCCCAAAATGCTTCGAACCTGCTTCCAGGAGGCCCCCGACAGGTTCAGAGGCTCCCGAGAAGCTACGTCAAACTCCCAGCGAGAATGATCCTAGCTAGAACCTAAGCGCGCGCGAAGCGCGCGCGCGTGGTTCTAGTATTGATGTATGTGTGGATGATTGTATGCATGTATGTGTGTAGGCATGTATGTACGTGTGTATAGATATGCATTCATGAGTGTATGTATATATGTATGCATGTAAGTATGTCTGTCTGTCTGTGTGTCTGTCTGCCTGCCTGCCTGCCTGCCTGTCTGTATGTATGTATGTATGTATGTATGTATGTATGGGTGTATGGGTGTATTTCTGTAAGTAGGCATGTAGGTATGCAGGTATGTGTGTACGTAGTTTTTTATATAAGTGTGTGTGTGTGTGTGAATGTGTGTGAATGTGCGCTTACGCGTGCTACCATACGTATATACAATGTAGAGAACCAGCCGCTGCAGTTCCGCTAAGTGTCGGTATGTTCCGCTGAGTGTTGATACTTCCACTACGTTGTGCCAAGTTCGGATTAAGCGAACGCATTTAGTTATAAACGAGTGCATGCACGTTGATATAGTCACAGCACGTGTGCGCAAACCGATCTCTACCGATCGCAATGCAATGCGAGTCACACAGAACTGCACTTCCGACGGTACGTAGTTGTATTAACCTGGGCAGCTTACAAGGCGCGTTGCTCGACTTGCGACATGCCTCAGCCGACATCTGACTCGTGTTGCAAGTGGCTATGTGGCCAGGTTGCCGAAGTGGGCCGCCGCCCAGGCCAGGCGCCACCGCCGCACCACCTGCATGCCCAGCATGACATGCGCCACATGGTGCCACCACCACCACCGCACCGCGAAACTGCTCCAGGAAGGCGACCACGGCAGCCTGCGCTGCGGGGGGGGGCGGCGCGACCGACAGCGCCGCAAAGGCCGTGTCGGACCCTCCTCCGTGGGCACCACGGCCACCCGTGGGCGCGGTGGCGCCTCCAGCGGCGGTTTCGGCCTGCACAGTCGCCGGCGCCTGCTGGACGGCCGCCTCCTCGGTCTCGGCCTGCACCGCCTGCGCCCCCATCGCTGCAGCAGCCTACGCTGCCTGCTCGGCCACCTGCTGCGCGTCCAGGGCGGTCGGCCGCGCGTTCCGGGCCACCGCTGCCCTGTTGGCGCAGGGCGGGTGGCCCGCTCCGCCACAACCGCCGCCGCCGCTTCAACCTCCAGCGGCGCCACGGTGGCGGCGCATTTAGGGAAGGTCTGGAACGCGCGCGGTGATGCCGGCCTGGAGGCTTGCGAGGTGCTGCGCAGCCGTCGGTGGCGCCGCTGCCGGGCCGGGATCGCGCGGAACTTCCGCAGCCATCTGTGCCGCGCTTGGCGGCTGTGCCCCCGCGGTTCCCGCCACCTGAGCCCAGGTCCGCGCCGCGGCAGCCGCTGGGGGAGGGCGCTCCGTTCCCGGGTGCGGCGCGTTGCCCACCGCAGTGCGTGGGCAACGGCGGCCACACGCACAGCAGCTTGCTGCCTGACAGGCCCAACTGTCGGACACCCCGCACGAGTAGCCCCACATGGGTTGCAGTGGTGGGCCATCTGTCGCCTCGGGGCGACCACCACACCCACCTGCCCTGCGCTCCAGCCCCCGCTTCGGCTGCCTCCACGCCGAGCATGCTGCCAGCAGCGCCTTCCCCAGCTGCGGTGGCTCGGCGGGGCCGCCACACCGACCAGCGCCCTGCCGCGGCGGCCGCCCTGCATGCGGCAACGCCCGCAGATTACCCTACGCGCATGGTCAGGGTGCCAGGGCCAGGTCGCTTGAGCCGACCCCGTCGGCTTGAGCCGAAATGGCTGACGTTCTTAATGTTTTGTTACCGCCCCCCGGCCTTCTTTTGCGCGACGCGCCGAGACATCCATTCAAGGAAGCGCAAACACGTATTGAGGCGCGTGGATTAGCGATTAGTGACGGGTCCCATTCCCGTTCTGCGCGCTCCGTCGTCAAATCAGGCAGCATGGGGGATCCGTAATCCATGTTAGTGCGCGTTCGGTCCATGAACCAGCGCCAATCACGGCTTAGACCAATCGAGGGAATGTTCGTGCCGCCAGCCGTGCCCGAACGTCTATACCTGCAGGTGCAATGTGGTGCGTTTGGTGTCCACGGTGCCTGTGGTGGAGTTTTCTCGGCCGCAAGGGCCCTTGGAGGAGGAGGAGGAGGAGGAGGAGGAGGAGGACGAGGACGAGGACGAGGAGGGGGAGGTGCAGGAGGCGGAGGAGGAGGAGGGGGAGGGGGAGGAGGAGGAGGAGGAGGAGGCGGAGGAGGAGGGGGAGGTGGAGGAGGAGGAGGAGATAGAGGAGGAGGAGGAGGAGGAGGAGGACGCACGTGCCATTGAAGGCCCCAAAAGGCAGCAGGAGTCTGCCTGGTGGGTGCCCCCTTGTTTGTCCGAGGCTGGGAGGATGGGTGCCCGGTCCTCTCGACGCCCACTCGGTTGCGAGAGGGGCCCTCGGGGCCGCCAGGGCAGCCGAGGCTCCCCCGTCCTCCAACGTGTCGGGCAGCTCCATGCGGAAGGTTTTTTTTTATCTTCCGCCTCAGGGATGGTGGCGATGATGTTGATGATGATGATGATGGTGGTGATGGTGATGATGATGATGATGATGATGATGATGATGATGATGATGATGATGATGGTGATGGTGATGATGATGTTGATGGTGATGGTGATGCTGATGATGATGATGATGATGGTGATGGTGATGGTGATGGTGGTGATGCTGATGATGATGTTGATGATGATGGTGATGGTGATGGTGATGATGATGGTGATGATGATGATGATGGTGATGATGATGATGATGGTGATGGTGATGGTGATGGTGATGATGATGGTGAGGTCGATGATGATGGTGATGGTGATGGTGATGGTGATGATGATGGTGATGCTGATGATGATGATGATGATGCTGATGATGATGATGAGGATGATGGTGATGCTGATGATGATGATGATGATGGTGGTGATGCTGATGCTGATGATGTTGACGATGATGGTGATGGTGATGCTGATGATGATGGTGATGATGATGATGGTGATGATGATGATGATGATGATGATGGTGATGGTGATGGTGATGATGATGGTGAGGTCGATGATGATGGTGATGGTGATGGTGATGGTGACGGTAGTGCTGATGCTAAGCAGGATAATGAGGATGTTGTTGCTGCTGATGATGATGACGGTTACGATGATGATGCTGATGCTGCTCCTAATGATGTTGATGCTGACGCTGATGCTGATGCGGATGCTGTTGATGACGATGCGTATGAGGATTATGATGATGATGATGATCAGTATGCTAATGTTGAGGATGATAATGATGCGGATGCTGATGATGCTGATGATGATGATCATGATGGTGATGATGATGGTGATGCTGATGATGCTGCTGATGGTGAGTTTGATGCTGATTACGATGAAGGTGATACTGGCGATGATGATGACGATGGCGCTGATGATGATGCTGATGCTGATGCGGATGCGGACGACGATGATGATGACGGTGATGATGATGGTGATGATGCTGATGTTGATTATGCTGATGCTGATGCTGATGCTGATGATGCTGATCTTGGTGCTGATGCTGCTGATGATGATGCTGATGCTGCTCTTGTCGATGATGCTGATGGCGATGATGATGATACTGATGATGCTGATGATGATGATGATGCTGGTGATGATAATGATGATGATGATGATGATGAGGATGATGATGATGATGAAAATGATGATGATGATGATGATGATGATGATGATGATGATGATGATGATGATGATGATGATGATGATGATGATGATGATGGAGACGATGGTGATGATGACGATGACAGCGACGACGACGAGGAGTAGGAGGAGCAGGACGAGGAGGGGAGGAGGAGGAGGAGGATGGTGGTGATGATGATGATGATGATGATGATGATGATGATGATGATGATGATGATGATGATGATACTGGTCATGATGATGGTACTGGTGATCGAGATGGTGATGTTGATGGTGATGGTGATGGTGATGATGATGACGAGGAGGAGGAGGAGGAGGAGGAGGAGAAGGACGAGGAGGAGGAGGAGGAGAAGGAGGACGCGTCGGCCTCGGTCTCCCGCCCCGCCGCCCAGGACATCCCGTGGTGAGGCGGGTGGCGCCCCTCCTCTGCCGCATAGGCCCTCTCTCTTTTTTGTCTCCTTGGGGGGCGGCGGTGCTGCCACCTCGCGCACAGAGACATACTAGTACTATCTCTCTATATATATATATGTATATATATATATATATACATATCCTCCTTGGAGGCGCGCGCCCGACCCGAACATATAGTATACCCATCTTGTAGTGTATCGTTTCCCGAGCGGTGTGGCCAGAAAGCGCCCGCCACGACGCATATACTATACGATTTCTCGGCGCGCGCGTCGCCCCTGGGGGGGCGACGAACATATAGTACAAGTATGCGGGTGGGACGCAGATCGGCGTCACCCCAACATACTTATACTATATGTGCGTCGCCCCCTCAGGGGCGACGCGCTCACCGAGAAGTCTTATAGTATATGCGTCGTGGCGGGCGCTTTCTGGCCACACCGCTCGGGAAACGATATACTATGAGATAGGTATACTATATGTTTGGGTCGGACGCGCGCCTCCAAGGAGAACATATAGCACTAGAATGTCCTTGTGCCTCCCAGAACGGGCAGCTCGAGCCGCAGTGCTGCCTGAGATCGGACCTCCTCCTCCTCCCCCCGCCGCTCCCCCCGCCGCTCCCCCTTGGGTGCCCCGTGCTCGGCTGGGGCCTCTCGTGGCCCACTGCAGGACGTGGGTCGCAAGATTGGGCAGGGCGGCTTCCAGGAGGGGTGTGGCCACATATTTGGGTAGCCAGATCGTTTGGTTGATTTTGCAGGCCCCGACTTCGGTGCCTCGCTCTCCACTGAGGGCCTTGGGCGTCCAGTTTCGAGACCCCAGGCCATCGGAAACTGTAGAGGATGAACGGCTGGTCCCAGGGAAGGGGGGAGTGTTCCAGGGTCTGGCGGCTTGAACAACATCGAATCTGGGCTTGGGATACTTAGAGGATCGGTTCGGTGCGAGAAGCCGGCCCAATGGAATGAGTCAAGATTTCTGAGGCTCGCGGATTGAAAAGTAAAGAATACGCCTGAGGTCGGGGTTCTACTTAGAATAAGTTGTTCCTCGCCCTGTCTAAGATTGCAACTGGTGGGAGGTACAGTTCTGAGTCGGACTTGGTATGGTGTTATTCCGACCTTGGCCAGCCAAATCCCAGTTTATCTTGCTACACACATGGTCCAATCAATCCAGCTTCATAGGCCCACACTCGAGCTTCGCTTACCTTGATGACCGTTCCCACGAAGGGATCCCAGGAGTTGCCTCCTGACCTTCCCCCCCCGGGGGGCAGGAATCTCAGCTACAGTCAACCCGCATAGGAAGGACGGGCAACCTTCCCAAGGGTGCCATTGCATCATTGCCTCCTCGGTGCATCCTTGGCCACTTTCGTTGGCCGCGCCCCGCTCGAACAAGTCGAAATGGGCTTCCAAGGGCCTCGCACCCTTATCGCGCATCCTTCCTGTGCGGGTTGACCGTGTCACCGCGGGCCACGGGCGGAAGTCTCCTCGGGGGCCTCGCGCGGCGCGCAGCAGCGCTGTTCCCTACAGTCCCCGGTCCGCACGTCTGCCCCGTCGGACACGGGCTCGACGCTCCCGCGGCGACGGCCCGAGGCGAGTCCGGCAGCACCCGACGCCCATCCGACGCACACCGCCGTGAGCCCGACGCAGATCTCGGGCCTCGACGGAAGGGGGGAGGGATGGGGGAAAGGGGGGGTCACGAAATCTGCTGCGTGCAGCTAGTTTCGGCCCCGCCGAGGGGCCCATCCCTCGATACATGGCCGCCTCCGGCGCCGGGAGGCGGAGGCGCCAGGAGAATCAGCTACGTGAGCTGATTCTCAAACCCTCTCTTTGCAATCCCCCCCTTTCGCCCGGCCCGAAATCCGACGTGGCTCCGACGTAAATTAGATTTCCGGTTTCCGCGCGAGGTTTCCAGGAGTCTCTTCACAAAGGGGGTCGGGTCCCCCCCGCCCCGAAAACTGGGGGGGGGTCACTACCGGTTGAACCCCCCACCCAGTCTATCATGAAAAGGGGTGGGGGTCACTACCGGTTCGAGCTTCCCCCTCCCCCATCCTCGCCGCCGGCAAACGACTCCCGCTCCTCGGGACATTGGGACAGTGGTGGGGACAGTAGGACAGAAGTGGGGACAGTGGTGTTGGGAACAGTGGTGTGGGGACAGTGGGACAGTGGTGGGGACAGTGGGGACAGCGGGACAGTGGTGGGGACGTTGGTGGTGGGGACGTGGTGGTGGGGGCAGTGGTGAGGGGACAGTGGGACAGTGGGACAGTGGTGGGGACAGTGGGGACAGTGGGGCAGTGGTGGGGACGGTGGTGGTGGGGACAGTGGTGAGGGCGGTGGGGTGAGGACGGTGGTGGGGCAATGGAACAGGGGTACAGTGTGGAGAGTGGTGGGGACAGTGGGGACAGCGGGACAGTGGTGCGGAAAATGGGACACCAGTGGGGACAGCGGCGGGGATCGTGGGGACTGGGACAGTGGTGGGGACAGTGGGGACAGCTGGACAGTGGTAGGGACAGTGGGGACAATGTGGAGAGTGGGACCGTGGTGGGGACAGTGGTGGGGACAGTGGGGACAGTGAGACACTGGTGGGGACAGTGGTTGGAACAGTGGGGACAGTGGTGGCGACAGTGGGGACAGTGGGACAGTGGTGGGGACGGTGGTGGTTGGGACAGTGGTGTGGGGACAGTGCGACAGTGGTGGGGACAGTGGGACAGTGGTGGGGACGGTGGTGGTGTGGTCAGTGGTGAGGGCGGTGGTCAGGAGAGTGGTGGGACAATTGGACAGAAGTGCAGTGGGGACAGAGGGGACAGTGGTGGGAAAAGATAAGACAGTGGGACAGTGGTGGGAACAGTGGGACAGCGGTGGTGGGAGTGGGGACAGTGGGTGAGGGCGGTGGTGAGGACGGTGGTGTTAACCCGGGAGTCGTTTGCCGGCGGCGTGTGGGGGAGGTGTTCGAACCGGTAGTGACCCCCCCCCCCGGTTTTCTGGAGGGGGGGGGTGGGGGCTCGAACCCCATGTAGTGAATCTCCCTGGTTTTCCCCGAGGGGGGGGGGAAGGGAGTGAGGTGGTTTCGCCAGGGAATTGAGGGGGGAGGGGGGGGGGATTCGAGCAGGGAGGGGGGGCTTTCTTGGAGTGGGGGGGGGTCCCTGGGCTCCGGAGGAAGAGCGGGGGGACTTTGCCACAGTGCGGCGGTGGATCACGCTCTCTCGAATCTCAGCTTTCTCACCGGTCTTGGCTGCCTGGGCCCCTGGTGTACAGATCCCTTCCCAGCGCGCGGTGTTGGCGAGATCGCCGTGGTGCAGCGAGCGTGGCCGTAGAGCGGCGCCACGCTTTTTCGAACGCCTGGTCCGGCGCTCAGTTTTCTCACTCTCCCGAGTGAACCTGCCACGGCTTCGACAGAATAGCAAAAATGAGAGTGGGGAGGAGGAGTAGGAGGAGGAGGAGTTCGAGATGGAGGGCCCTTTCCTGCCTGACCCAGACCTCTTGGCGAATTCTATTATTCCAAGTATTCACGCTTCGCGTACCCCATCAGCATATTCAGGATCCCTGCGCATGAGAGTTGACTGGTAAAGGGACGAAGAGACATATGTAATGAAACAATGCGGGAAACCAGTGTGAACCGACAGATCTGGAGCAAGGGGGTGGACTCGGGACCCGCAAAGTGGCGAGGGAAGGAGGAGGAGAAGGAGGAGGAGGAGGAGGAGGAGGAAGAAGAAGAAGAACAATAAAAAGAAGAAAAGGACGACGACGACGACGACGACGACCACGACGACGAGGAACAGGAGGAACGGGAAAAAGGAAGACGATAACTAGGAGGAGGAGGAGGAGGAGGAGGAGGAGGAGGAGGAGGAGGAGGAGGAGGAGGCCAAGGAGGACGAGGACAGAGCACTCAAATTGCCTCCTGTAGCCCTCTTGGGGCTCTTTTGAAGGGTCTTGGGGTTCTCTTGGAGCTCTTTTGAGGCGTCTCGGGGCCCTGTCGGGGCCCTCTTGGGGCTCTGTCGGGGCTCTCTTCGGGGCCTCGTGGGAGCCCTGTGGGGCCTCTTGGGACTATCGTGGTCATGACGTTTGGTCCCCCCCCTGGGGCCTTCGAAGTTCGTCGGGACGCTGCGATCTTGAGCGCTCTTGGGGCCGTCTTGGGGCCTTAGGCCCATCTTGGGGCTCTCTTGGGTCACCTTCAGGCCAAAGGGCCGTGGATTAGCGACGGGTCCCGTTTCAATGGGAAATCGCCCATCTCCGCCGCCGAGCGGGGCGGCACCAGCCGCATTTTGGGGAGGGCACCTCCCCGATCCATGAATTTGGCGACCGTGCGCCAAATCCATGCATGGCTGATCCTTGTTTGCGCGCCCGCGAGCAAGAGCGCATCGGAAGCGAAAGGGCAAGAAGGCACAAAGCATTGATCGTCCTTGGGTGTTTGAGGGATTTGGCCTCTTGGTGGGCTCCCGAGAGGCTCCGAGAGCACTTGGAGCCGTCTTGTGGCCTTCGTCGGGCCTGTTGGAGGTACACGCTCGTTGTTACAAGTAGGTATTCCTGCATTCCCAGATCTCAATCGACTTCAAGAGCCCTCCTACGTTAAGAATCGGCATGCTTCTATTGTGTTTTGTTTATCTCTGGCAGCTATCCTGAATCAGCTTTGGCTATACCGAGCCGCCTTCCTACTTCATGTTTTTACCTACTTCTTCCCGCTGGCGTGTATGTCGGGAGCTATCCTGAACCATCTCTGACTACCTTGAGCCGCCTTGGAGGCCATCTTGGAGCATCGGGGGCCATGTTTCAGAGCGTGAATTACCTACCCCGCTTTCGCTTCCAGGCAAAACCAAGCCATACCACGCGCCTCCTCGTCAAGCGGCCTGATCAGTACAGGCTGCAATTTGGCATCGTTTGGTATCTCTTGGAAGCGAGGGTGGTCAAAAGCGAGGTAGGTTTGTTCCCCCCCAATGTTGGAGCCATATTGGGCGATCCTGGGCGGCCTTGTAACTACCTCGTGGCCCGCCCGGAGCACACCTCACGGAGGGGAGGGGGACGGTACCCATCCCCGAAGAGCGCGGGGCCTTGAAAGAGGAGAGGAACGCAATCGCTAGACCACATTAGCCCAAAGGGCTGATGGGTTCGTGGGGCACCAGAGCTCCCAGTCGTGTGGAATGTCGGCTTCTGGGTGCCCGCGGGGCCCGAGAGGGGCCCCCGGTTGCTCCCCCCCTCTCCTCCTCCTCCTCATCCTTCTCCTCCTCCTCCTCCTCCTCCTCTTCTCCCTCCTCCTCTTCCTCCTCCTCCTCCTCCCCCTCCTCCTCCTCCTCCTCCTCCTGCTCCTCCTCCTCCTCCTCCTCTCCTCCTCCTCCTCCTCCTCCTCCTCCTCCTCCTCTCCTCCTCCTCCTCCTCCTCTCCTCCTCCTCCTCCCCCTCCCCCTCCCCTCCCCCTCCCCCTCCTCCTCCGCGCGCGCACGGCTCGGCAGCTTGTTCGTCCCCTCCGCTTGAGGGCAGCCGATGACGAGCCTCATGTGGGCCCGTCTGGCCAGGCTTTGAGACCTGGCGGAAGCTTACCTTGGGGGAGCTTCTGGATCGCCTTCCTGCCTTCCTCTATGGGGGCTTGACAGGGATCCACGAATTTCCTGGCAGCTCCACAGCGGGAACACCACCAAATACCCCTCAGGACTTTCATGACGGGGCGATGATTGGGATGAAAACGCTGTTGGGGGCCTCTGGGCAAGCAGGGGGCTTTGAGCCACCTGGGGGTCTGCTTAATTTCACTCCTTGATTTCCCGCAAAGCCTGCAGGAGATCTCGAAGAGGGGAGGGGACGGGGCACACGAGAGACAGTGAGACGTCTTGCTGAGCTCTATCTGGCGTGCTGCTACGCTCCTATCTACATGTGCCTTCCTACGCTGCTGCTTGATCTCATCCTCCTGCAGGCCCAGGGTCTCCTTGTTATCCGAATAGAACTGCTGGATGGACGCGAGCCTGTCTCGAGTGAGATCAGCATGGATGTCAACTCCTTCGATCTGTCTGACTAGCCAGCCTGGGACCCGTCTTCCACGGGCTGCTTCGGATGCAAGCCTGTCGGCATGATCACTGAGATGTGAGGCCCAGAGAAGTTCCCGCGCGGCTTCGAGCTCCATGGGGTGACTCTTGATGTTGTAGAAAATCATATC
This sequence comes from Prorocentrum cordatum, assembly GCA_963575745.1. Taxonomy (NCBI): domain Eukaryota; class Dinophyceae; order Prorocentrales; family Prorocentraceae; genus Prorocentrum; species Prorocentrum cordatum. Next base: position 238,734 of record CAUYUJ010015390.1, on the reverse strand, counting down.
ATCCCGCCTCTTGGCTGCAAGACTCCAGAGTTTGCGCCACGTGTAGGGGTTCTTGGGGTGCCTGTACTGGGGCCCTCTGGAGAAACCAGTGATACCGTAGGCGCAATACGTGATGATGAGGAGCTGACCCTGGGTGGACTGGAGGAGGGCGATGCCTGCCTCGAGCTCCGCCAGGGGCACAGTCTGGGGGCCGATGATGCCCCCCTGAATCGTGCCTCTCCATGTAAGATCCGCTGTCCACAGAGAGACACTCCAGCCACAGACTCTGAGTCGGGGGTCCTTCGTGTGAGTCCCGCCGCTGCCGTCCGTGGCCGCCACGTGCCAATCGTCAAACTTGTAGAGTGGAAGCTGCTCAAAAACTCCTTTTCGGACCGTGTCCTGGTTTCGGCCGTTGATGTGATCGTGAACCCGACGGAGGAGAGTGGCTGGGATGATGCCGCGGAGCCACAGACGCCGGTTCGTCTGGGCTTCCTGAGTACTTCGGCCCTCTGAGCCTCTCCTCCCCCTCCTCCTCCTCCTCCTCCTGATCCTCCTCCTCCTGATCCTCCTCCTCCTGATCCTCCTCCTCCTGATCCTCCTCCTCCTGATCCTCCTCCTCCTTCCTCCTCCTCTCCTCCTCCTCCTCCCCCCCTCCTCCTCCCCCTCCTCCCTCCTCCTCCTCCTCCTCCTCCTCCTCCTCCCCCTCCTCCTCCCCCTCCTCCTCCCCCTCCCCCGCCTTCGCTCTTCCTGCCTGCCTCTGCGCGCCCCTCTCGGAGCCCGGCGCGGACCTCACCAGGCGGATCCGGCCGCGGCGGCAAAGAGGAGCCCCAGGAGGCCCAGGCAGGCAGTGGGCACTGTGCTCGCTGCTTTATTCATTGTTTTGCCGAGCGGCGCGGGCCCTCGCAACCCCCCCTCCCCCCTCCCTCCCTTTCTAGGCCTCTCAGATGGGGTCCGAGTAGATGGGGTCGGAGGATCGCGTCGTATCGCCGATGCATCGGCGATGTGGCTCGATGCGGAGCCCGTGTTTCCCCACGCCGGCGTCGCCGATGCATCCGGCGTCGCCGATGCATCGCCGACGTCGACGATGCATCGCCGATGCATATCCGATGCATCGCCGATACATCGGCGATGCATTGGCGATGCGGCGCGATCCTTCGACCCCATCTACTCGGACCCCATCTAGGAGGCCTCTACTCTTGGAGTAGATCCTGGCTGTTTTGGGCGCCTGTTTCGAGCAGGTGGAGTCTCCCCGTGGGACGCACGGTTGCAAGCAGTCGCACTGCGCAGAGGTCCAGAGCCAGACCCCCTCCCCCCCCTGCGTTCCGCCCAATGTCGAAACGCCGAACAAGAAAGCGCTCACATTCCAGCTGCTCGACGCGGAGAGATGCCCACATGCGCACCTGTTTTCTCGGTTCCAGCCTCTGTGAGTGCCTGTGCCTGAGCGGGGAGCGCGGGTCCGAATCGAGTGAGGGCGAGTCCGAGTGCGAGCGCTGACCTCCGTTGCTCTCTGCCGCCGTCTGCTGCTCCGAGGAGGGCGGGCTTCCCTTCGGAGGCCCCTGCGCAGTGCCCGCTTCATCGCCGTGGTCATGGGGCTCTGAAGAGATTCTCCTCCTCCTCCTCCTCCTCCTCCCTCCTCCCTCCTCCCTCCTCCCTCCTCCCTCCTCCCTCCTCCTCCTCCCTCCTCCTCCTCCTCCTCCTCCTCCTCCTCGTTTGTCCTGGAGCCTGGATCATCGACACTGGAGCCTCGATGCTCCTCCCTCCTCTCCTGCTTCCCTCGCGTGCGCGTGGAAAGGCGTGCTGGGTGGGCCTGGCAGGGGCGCGAACACTGGATGGGGGGGGAGAGGGAGGAGGAGGAGGGAGGAGGAGGAGGAGGAGGAGGGAGGAGGAGGAGGAGGAGGAGGAGGAGGAGGAGGAGGAGGAGGAGGAGGAGGAGGAGGAGGAGGAGGAGGAGGGGGAGGAGGAGGGGGAGGAGGAGTTGGAGGAGGAGGAGTAAGAGGAGGAGGACCAGTGTAAAACCCAAGACTCACCAACGGTTTTCGAATCAACCCTCCCCCCAAGCTCCCCTCTTCATTGGCCCCTGCAGCGGCTCATTTCCACAGAGGGACCTGCCTCGTTGGGAGACAGCCGTTCGAAGACCCTGAAACATGCCAAAACACTGTTCTCGGGATTTCAACGCCACGGATCAACCTGCCTGCTGCGTCTTGACGATCCGGAATCGTGCCAGACCGCCGTTTTTTTTGGGACTTCAACACCGCGAATCAACATAACTGCTGCGCCCGCAATATCCTCAATCCTTACAAACATAGATTATCTTCAATCCTCAATACTGTTCTCGGGGTTCCACGGCCACGGACCAGCCCGACTGCTGCGTCTTGACGGCCGTGAAGCGTGCCAGAACGCCATTCCCGGGGCTCCAACGCCGCGAGTCATCGTAGCTGTTGCACCCTCATCATCGTCAGAACAGTATTTCTGGTACGTGGACCAGGCGAAGCCGTTAACCTCTTGCATTTTTTTATGACAGAAAGAAAAACGAATGTGCGCGGCGCTCCGGCGAGAGCCACATTTTGAAACAGATCCGCCCCCAATCCGCGCAACTCCTGCAGTTGTTTAAGACGAACGTGCGTGGCGCTACAGCCACATTTTGAAAACGACCCGCCCTCAATTCGTGAAACTCTTGCAAATGTTAAAAACGAATGTGTGCGGCGTTAAGGCGAGAGCCACATTTTGAAAACGACCCGCCCTCAACCCGTGAAACTCTCGCAACTGGTTGCAACGAATATGCGCGGCTCTGTGGCGAGAACGACATTTCGAAAACCACCCGCCCTCCATCCGTATGTGAAGCTGTTAACAATGCTTATGCTGCAGGGTCATACATCGTGAGGAAGTCTCGGGCGAAACGCCCGGACCGCCCTAAAAACCTGCCTCGGGGTGCGACTTGGAGAAGTTATGTGTAAGGAAGAGGAACAGAGTAGGAGGAGGAGGAGGAGGAGGAGGAGGAGGAGGAGGAGGAGGAAGATGAGGAGTAAGAAGATGAGGAGTAGTGGGAGCAGAAAGAGCAGGGTTTTGAAGAAAAGGGAGGTGAGGGTCGAGGGGATAGGCAGGCGGAGGGATGAGGGGGGAGTGGGGATCAGGAAGGATGAGGGGGGGAGGCAGTTTGAGGGGGATGAGGGGGGAGGGGGGATCAGGAGGGATGAGGGGAGAGGAGCACTGCCACTGGGTCGGCGATGCAGTCGTCGACAGCTTGGCGATAGGCCCCCGACAGCGAAACCGAGCGCTCCCCCGGGTGGAGTGGGTCACCCGGGCTCGGATTGAAGATGACTGGGCGCTTGGGGGTCGATGTCCCCCCCCTGGGCCGGTCCGTCTCGTCGTTCCTGACCCCTTCCGCCCAACACAGACTATTCGCTGCACGAGGCCAGCAAGCTTCTTTCAGGCGATCGCAAACATGGATCAAGCGGGCGTGGATTAGCGACGGGGCCCGTTTCCATGGGAAATCGTGGATTTCCGCCGCCGAGCGAGGCGGCACCGGCCGCATTTTGGGGAGGGCACCTCCCGCGATCCATGTTTGCGCGCCCCCGACTGCTCCCTCCCGCCCAACACAGACTGTTCGCTGCACGAGGCCAGCAAGCTTCTTGATGCCGCTTGCACTTGAGAGGCCACCTGGAGGAAGGGGCGTGCCTGGGGCTTCAGTTTGTGTGAGAGCCAGTTCGCCAGAACCACTGTGTGCTTGCTTCAGCGCGGAGGGGGGAGCAGGAGGGTGGGAGCAACAGTGGCGAGGAGGACCGCAAATGTGGCCTAGGTGCAGCAAGGAGGAGGGGTCGAGGAAATGGGAGAGAGGGAGAGAGGGAGGATGAACTGATGAATATCTTTGATATCATGTTCTGCCCTTGTATATTGGCCGAAAGGCGCATGGTAAGCCAGCGGCCCGGCCAAGAATTCGAATATTCCGAACACCAAGGATCATAATCTGATTCGAAAAGCAAATTTCTAACACCATGAATAGTTGCCGCGTTTGGAAGGCCCATTCGCATTGATGTCGCCTGCGCTTCCCATAATTCACCCCTCGTTCTTGGCGCATGCTTCTTTTTGATGGTATCCCCGTCAGGGTTTTGCGGGGTCGCGGGTCCCGTCTTGGTCCTTCCCCCCTCCGCCCTTCCTCGTTCCTTCCTACTGCTGCGCCCGAGCGTGAAGCAAAACGGCATTAGCAGGGAGTGTTGGTGACCACAGCAGTTGTGCCCCAACGACAGGTCGAAGGGCGCGCGCGCGCCGCCCATCGATGGTGTCGTGGGGGGCGATTGCAAGATGTGATTGTTTCGGTTCCCAACCATCCTGCTGTGTTGGGTCCTCGTTTTCGAAAAAACAGCGCCCCGCGTCTCACACCTCCCTTCCTCCCTCCTCCTCCCTCATCCCATCCATGCCTTTGCCATCCACACCAGTCAACGATTTCGGCACACCCCTCACACGGTTCGTGGCCCCATAGACAGCTCCACCGAAGGCCCCAGTGGCGGCTTTCGCATGCGTTTCCTCAACACATTACAGCGTTTCTTGGCCCCTTAGGGAGTTCCGCCGAAGGCCCAAATGCCAGCGCTCGCATGTGCCCGCCGCACCCACTTGAGCACATGCCACACACGTTTCGCGGCCCCACAAGGAGCCCCACCAAGGGCCTAGATGCCAGCACTAACATGCGCCCACCGCGCCCATTGTGGCACACCCCTCACACGTATCGTGGCCCCACAGGGATTTCCACCGAAGGCCACATGCCGGCGTTCGCATGCGCTGTCCGCGCCCATCGTGGCGCACCCCTCACACGCTTCATGGCCCCATGAAGAGCCCCACCGAAGGCCCAACTGCCAGAGCTCGCATGCGCCCGCCGCACCCACTTCGGCACACCCCTCACACGCTTCATGGCCCCAGAAAGAGCCCGATCGAAGGCCCAGATGCCACCGCTCGCATGCGCCCACCTCGCAAAACCTGGTACGCCCTTCACACGTGTAGTGGCCCCATCAGAAGCTCCACCGAATACCCAAATGCTGGCGTTCGCATGCGCTCACCGCACCATTTGGCACACCCTTCACACATGTAGTGGCCCCATAGGAGCTCCACCGAATGCGCTGCAGACCGCGACGGGGCCTACAACTGCATATGGTTGGCTCTTTCGCATTTTTTCCGTTCCGGGATGCCCTCGTGGGTCATGGCAGGACGCATGCTCGAGCAATTGACAGGGACTTGGCCGCTTTCGCGGGCGAGGCAGACCCCTCGACCGCGAAGGTTTCTACCAGGGCCGTCTTGGTCCATAGGCCAATCTGTCCGTATACATCGGTGATCAACCGAAAGTCCCGTTCTCGACGGAGAATGAGCACCTCGGATTCGCTGGTGGCGAGTCTCTTGGCCATGGGCTCGAACATGTCGTTCGAGGCTGAAAGCGCCGCGGACGGCCGCGCTGTGACATGTGAGCGGTCAGCTGTCGCCGCCACGGCTGGTGCGGTCCGAAAAAAGGCGGTGATCATGGCACTCTTCGAGGGCATAACTCAAGCAGTTGCGAAGCGTCCTGGCTCGCCTATAGGCCTATCAAATAATGTCATAAGAACCTTGTGGGGTTTGGACGACATGTTCTTAGAACATATCTCGCTGGAACTGTCTTGTTTCAACACATCGGATTCATGGTCTAAGAACATTGTTTTGTTATTAGAACATTTCTGGGTTCCAAGTACATGTTGTGGTAGGCCTATAGGAATGCCAGGACGGTCGGTCCCTACTCAAATAACGTCGATACACCGACGCCCGCAGGTGCCTCGCATAGCGGGGCCGTTTCGTTCGGAAATCCTGACACCACGGGCGCTGCGGGGGGAGCCTTGCGCTGAAGGGATTGCGTCCGGGAAGCCTGGTGCTATTGGAAGGCCGGTCGCGTTCAGGATGGACTCGGAAGGAACAGGGAAACGGGGGGGGGCTAGATGCCCTACCGATTTCGGAAATGTGGTCCTCCCCCGCGGTCGCGCGCCCGAACACAATGGAGCTGCACTGTCAGCCAGGATGAGCCAGAACGCGCTACAGAGGCAACCTCACGACCGACTTCTGGGGCATATGCCAAAGAGCGTCGCACTGACGCGACCCATTATCATGAGCGTCGACTTTATGCGGACACCGCCGAGCGTCGAATCGGCGCGAAGCATGAACCAAATTTTGAGCGTCGAGTCGACGCCCGCGTGCTGCCAGTTGCCATGTTGGATGTCCAACTCAGGCAAGAACACATGGCTTGAAAAAAGGAAGGGTGAGATTATCTTCAGGCACCCCGCGGCCCTTTCGTAGAATGCGCGAGAATCAGCCATGAGCACGGCGAACAGCAAACGCGAGCTTTTGCTGAAGAAATATAGGATAATGGCCCAAATTGGCCAGTCAACCACAAACAGCCCACCCAAGTATTGATGCTGAAATCCACGTTGCTTTCGAAGCCCTTTGTGGCCCAGAGTGCCACGGCTGAGGATAACGAGCAGCAGCAGAGACAGAGTAACAATGCCTACATCAATGAACATATTACGGTATTGGGCCAACGATTTACTATGGTTGAAATCTAACACGAGAGCAAAAAGCTCGGGAAAGAGCAGCGTGATGGCGCGCTATGTGCACCCCACGCGCAAGTCGGAACCGCGTGAGCGCAACAGCCTGTTAAGAATTACGAGGTGGATTATGTCAAAGGGCAGATTGCAGAAGTCGTGACCACCGTGAATGGTATAATGATGGACCACGCTGCCCTCCACAAGCAGCTAAATAACACCGATGTCCCAGCCTCGACAAAAAAACGGCGTGATTTCCATGCGCGAAAGAGCGTTGGTGGACCTACACGAACCGGTCGGACACACGTGCGAGACATTGGAGGCATGCGAACAGATGCTTGCCGACTACAACTACCAGCTTCAAGGCCACAGTAAGATGACATCACACAACTGTTATGCATCGCATCGCCTTCATGCTTCAGGAGGGGAAAAAACACGCAGACACAATTAATCGGCGATTTCCCAGAAAATATGGGAAAATATGAGAAGTGGGGGGAAGACAGAAACCCAGAACATATGGGAAAATATGGGGAATCTTTTTATTTGTGTGTATTTATTTGTGTGTCCCAGGGCCCCTTCAAGTAAGAGGACATCACACAACTGTTATGCATCGCATCGCCTTCATGCTGTCCATCAGGTTGGCCCGGGAGGGCAGACGGGGAGAGCACGTGTGCAGCCAGGATCACATGGAGCGGCCGATGGCACCTTAACCATTTTCGCTCTGAGGATTTGGGGGACGAGATCCAAACATTTCCCCATCCCACCCTCCCTGGGGTCGCGGGGTCTCGGGAATTTCACCTCGGGTCCTGGCGAGTATGCCTCCAGAGAGGTCCACGATCTTTTGCTGCAGCGGCGTTGAAAAAATGGTATGCGTCGCATCGCCTCCATGCTGTCCATCTGGGTGGCCAGGGACGGCAGACAAACGTAATTTGTTACTCCCGCTCAGTTCGCCCTTCCCGCTCCTCCGACGACGGCGGCGTCTGTTCCGGGGACGACCCCGACGACGAACGGGACGACGGCAATGACGACGAAGAAGTTGGCGTCGACGACCGAAGCGTGGAAGGCGACGACGACCGACGTCGAAGAGGATGGTGGTGGCGAAGTGGACGTTGTCGGCGACAGCGGCGGCGACCGACGACGGCGGCGATGACGGCGGCGGCCGCAGCGGCGGCGGCGATAGGCGCCTCCGCCCCGCTCAGGAGGTGGGCGGAGGCCTCGGCGACCGGCGCGGCGCGCCCGCCGGCCTGGGCGACAGCCTGCGCGAGGAGGACCACCCCACTCCAGTTGGAGACATGCGTCTCTCTCTCTCTCTCTCTCTCTTTCTGTTTTTTTTTCTCTCTCTCTCTCTCTTTCTCTCTCTCTCTCTCTCTCCCTCTTTCGTTGCGCCCTTTATCCACGGTCGCCCCCCCACCAGTGCCGCGGAACCACGTCGAGGGCCCCCAGGAGGGATCCCAGCAGCCCGTGCTCAAAGAGCACTTCGGACTCCCATGTTCATCGTCGCTTGTGCAGACTGCTGGATGTGATTCGGGCCGTTTGGTTCAATCCAAACGGAAGTAATGACGCTGGAAGCCGCTGGGACAGGACGGGGTCGACGGACGACGCGACGGAGGACGACGTCAGAACGAGGATGGCGAGGACGTGGACGACTGTGAGGAAGACGTGAGGACGAGGACGACGTCGGGGGTGGATCATCAGAAGGAAGAGTTTGCTTCTGCTTTCAGCGGCGTTCCATTGTTTCAACATGGGCTCGAAGATTTTTCCACGTTCGCCTGTTCTTTAGAACGATTCTCGGAGGAAGGGAATGGCCCCGAGAGGTGGCTCTGCCATCCGAAGGCCCACATCGAGGATCGACCCGCCCGTCGTGATTTTTGCCTGGTCGCTTCGGGTCCCGGAACGGAAGATTCGCGTCGTGTCAACCGGCTGCGACCTTGCCAACGGCGTTCAACGCTGAACGCCGCCGGCGACCCAGAATCGGTCCATGCAAAATGGGGCCGATCGTTCAAGGTTGAACGATCCCTGGAGTGTCAGGGTTAAGTCGGGCATTTCCCTTTACAGGGGGAATATTCAAGAATAGTCCTAAAATAGTCTGGGGCTGATTTTCTAGTATTTTTGAGCCTCCTCTGAATTATCTCTTCGAACCATTTATCATTTCTCGTTCAGAATCCGCCTGTAGGGGGACATGCCCGACCTAATGTCAGGGTTCAACGCCGGGGCCGACACAGCACAGTCGGGGGAGCGTAAGACCCGGGTTTGCCAGGACTCGGGTTCGCCATCGTTTTTTGACGACCGCGACTCGGATTTTGACGAGTAGGAGTGTCGTGGGATTTCTGCAGCGGGAGGCCTCGTCAAAATGCAGGCTCGGCCTCGTCATTTTTTTGACGACCTCGTCGGGGATTTCCGAGTCCCCTGTACCCGGGTCTTAGGCCCCCCTGACACAGCTCTGCAGCACTTCCCGCCCGGCGGCACTCCGACCGCACACCGTCGCAGTGGCAGACGCTTGCGCCTGGGGCGTGCGCGGGCGCGTGTCAGGAGGGGAAGAAACACACAGACACAATTCATCGTCGATCCCCAGGCAAATATGGGAAAATGTGGGAAGTGGGGGGGGAGACAAAAACCCGGAAAATATAGGAAAATATGGGGAATCTTTTTATTTGTGTGTATCTATTTGTGCGTCCTGGGAAAATATGGGAAAATATGGGGAAAAGATGGGAAAATATGGGAACATATGGGAAATTATTGGGAAACTATGGGGGGTGCTTTTATTGGTGTGCATTCCTTTGTGTGTCTGTGGGCCCCTTGAGGGGGGGGGGGCGGTGCACGCCGCGCTCCTCGCGTCGGCGTGCCTCCTCGGAGAGGTGCCGAGAGGAGGCGCCGGTGCCTCGCTCGAGGGCTGGCGAGCCGCAGGCTGTGCTACGTTCCGGAGGGTAAAAAACACACAGACACACACACAGACACACACACACACAGACACACACACACACACAGACACACACACAGACACACACACACAGACACACACACAGACACAAAGTAATCGTCGATTCCCAGGAAAATATGGGAAAGTTTTTGGGAAGTGGGGGGAAGACAAACACCCAGAAAAGATGGGGAAAGATGGGGGCTACTTTTCTTTGTGTGCATTTATTTGTGTGTCCCAGGGCCCCCTTCATATGTGAGCAGTGGAAAACCGACCCCAGCCCTGACAACAGTGGATTCTGCATGGCAGCCTTTTGCGGGTATGGCGAGTGTGCGCAGATGTGGGCGGCCTGAAAGCGAGGCCTTTCCCAGCTGCCGCAGGGGGGCCCCGCGCGCGCGGTCTAGTTGGTTTAAAGCTCCTCATGCGGGGGGCGGGGGGCGGCTTTTATGTGTTCGCTACAATCTGCGCTGAGTACCAGGTCGATCCATGCCTCCTGCATTCTTATGGCAATGTGGCCCTCGGAAGGGTCCTGTGTCTTCTCGCGTGTCCTGTCCGATCAAGTCCAGTTGTATCTGATGTTGACTTTCAGCGTGAGGGTCAAGTTGCCCATCCCCAGGATCCCGTGCACGCCTTGACGAACGAACAACACGCACACATACCCATGGGGAGGACTCAGGGGGCTACGGGTGCGAGCTGTCGGATGGGGGTGCCCGATCGAACGTGAGCCTCCCCCGCGGTCCCACAACCCGCACCCAAACTCATAATTAGCAAGTCCTCTTCCGTTCGTTCTCCTCCTCCTCATTTTCCTCCTCCTCTTCCTTCATATCCTCTCCCCCCTCCCCCTCCTCCTCCTCCACCTCCTGCTCCTCTCCTCATCCGCCTCGTCCTCCTTCTCCTCCTCCATCCTCCTCCTTCATCTCCTCCTCCACCTCCCCCTCCTCCACCTTCCTCCTCCTCCTCCTCCACCTCGTCCTCCTCTCCCCTCCTCTCCTCGGGTCGCCTCCGGCCCCGGGGAGACCGTGCACCTCGTTGTTCTCCCTCCTCCTCCTCCTCCCCCTCCGTCCCCCCCCCCCCCCCTCGCCCCCTCTCGCCCCCTCGCCTCTGGCCTCTGGCCTCTGGCCTCGCTCGCTCCTCCTGCTCCGCCCCCCTGCCGGCCCTGAACCTGCCCCCGCGCCCCTCCCCTGCTTCGCCCGCAGCCGCCGCGTGAGCTGCCCCGACCCACTCCAGGGGAACGAAAAATAACACAATCATTAGGTCGGGCTTGTCCCTCTACAGGGGGGAAGTTTAAACATAACAGAACAGTTTTGGGACCATTCTTTGAATATGGTTTCTAATATGTTTGAGCATCTTTTGGCTATTTTCTTTTTTCGTCCAAAATCCTCTTGTAGGGGGACAGGCTCGACTTAACACAATCACAAAAACTCGTAGCTCCGCGCGGATTCCTGGGATCCGCGCTGGGGCTCTCCCTTGCGGCGCCTCCGGCGCAGACCCTGGCGCTCCGCGGCCCCGGCCTGGCGCGCTCTGCGCGCCAGGGAGGGGGGGCCCCCGCGCGGATCCGAGAGCTCCGTGCGGACCTCCCGGTTTTCTGTTCATGATTTGTTCCTCGATGTCTGTTCATGGGAGCCTTGGGCGGCGACACTGCAATCAGCTTTTCCTGCAGTTGGACCGCGTGGGGACCGCATTTGGCCCATCCTCCTGCTCCTCCTCTCCCCTCCTGTTCCCCCGTCCCCCTCCTCGTTCTCCTGGTCCCCGCGAATCCAGCCCAAATCCGGTCCAGATTTGTTCCAAATTCC
>CAUYUJ010015390.1:177500-222500 GCA_963575745.1 Prorocentrum cordatum | reverse complement strand
CATTCCTCTCGCGCGCCCACGCAGCTTCGTCTCGCCCGCACGCACGACACGAACGAAACGAAACGATTTTCTAGTTCGGGGTCTCCGTTCCACTGCAATCTCACCCCCCAACCTCCGATACCTCTTCGATTTGCCCTTTAACTTGTTTTTCCCTGGCCGTTTCCTCCTCGGCCCTATCCTCTTTAGCCCACTATGTGCGCCTCATGCTCCGTCTCCTTCTTCTAATCCCGCTCCTCTTCCTTGCTCCTCTTCCAGATTCCAGTTCATCCTCCTGCTCCATGGGACAGTCGCTGAAAGCTGGGCCTAGAGTTAAGTCGGGCATGTCCCTCCACAGGACGAATATATCAATTAATATGTTCGAGCATGTTTGAGTATTTGTTGACACTGTTTTATTTCTCGACCAAAATCCGCCTGTAGGGGGACATGCCCGACCTAAGCCTAGAGGCATCCGTTGCGCACTCCAGCACCTCTGGGGCCCGACTTGGGTTGACTATACCCCTGACGGGGCGGGCGCCTCCGGCGCGAAAAAAGATGGGCTGCGTCTGGGAGGAGCAGCGGGGCGAGGAGGAGGAGGAGGAGGAGGAGGAGATGGAGGAGATTGAGGAGATGGAGGACATGGAGGAGATGGAGGAGGAGGAGGAGGAGGAGGAGGAGGAGGCGGAGGAAAGGAGGAGGATGCGGAGGAGATGGAGGAAAGAGGAGGAGGACGGGGGAGGAGGGAGGAGGGAGGAGGGAGGGAGGAGGGAGGGAGTAGGGAGGGAGGGAGGGAGAAGAGGGAGAGGGACAGAGGGAGAGGGAGCTAGAGAGGAGAGAGAGGGAGAGGGAGGAGGAGGAGGGAGGAGGGAGAAGGGAGGAGGGAGAAGGGAGGAGGGAGGGAGGGAAGGAGAGAGGAAGAGAGGGAGAGTGAGAGGGAGGGACAGGAAGAGGGAGAGGTGAGGACGAGGAGGAGGAGAAGGAGGAGGAGGAAGAGGAGGAGGATGAGAAGGATAATGAAGAGGAAGAGGCAGAGGAGGCAGAGTAGGAGTAGGAGGAGGAGGAGGAGGAGGATGAGGACAAGCTAGGTGCGCTCGCGTCATGTCTGACGTCCTACCCCTCCCTCGCGTCCCTTACCATGGCGCAGATCTCCTCCCTATTCGCACAATCGGATGTCATAGCATGGCGTCGCATTACATTGCATAGCATGGTGCTGAATATTACCGCGTAGCATGACATTGCATGGCGTGGCGACGCCCCAAAATGTGTGGGGGGGGCTTCTGCGGCCCAACAAATCAAAGAAACTGCACCGAATGAATTATCACTTCTGATAGTTCCCTACCTAGGCTCTGCCTAGAAGGGTTCTTTCTCGGTATGCTTAAAGGGCTGGGCAGTGCAACTCGCCCCGGGCGGTTCCCCCAGTATCCGCCCCGCGGTTCCCCCAGTTACGTCCCCTTAGCTTAGCGTTGCTTATCTCATCTTAGCTTAGCTTTTGTCATATGTGCTTAACTTAGCTTCATATTAGTTCAGGTTTATCTTAGCTTAGCTTACCTTCATCTTAGCTTCGCTGAGCTTTAGCATAGCAGAGCACACCATATCATAGCATAGCGTAGGATAACATAGCGCAGCATCGCATATCATATCATAGCCTAGCATAGCATAGCATAACATATCGCAGTCTATCATATCAGATCATAGCATAGCATAGCATAGCGCATCTTAGCATAGCATAGCATAGCATAGCGTAGCACAGCGCAGCATGACATAGCACAGCTTAGCATGTCATAACATATCATATTATATCATCGCATATCATATCATAGCATAGCGCATCCTATCATACCATATCATAGTCTATCATACCATAGCATAACATAGCGCATCATAGCATGGCATAGCATGGCATCGCATAGCATAGCAACTAATGCTGCTTTCCTAGGGTCTCCAACTTCTAGGTAGGGTCGCACTGGGGTAATTTCATCGGGAGACCATTCTTTTAAATTTTTGGGCCTGTTTGGCAGGACCGAAAACCATGCCGTGGCATGGCACTGGAAGCAATGACGCCAGCGCTGCAGCGGGAGCACGATTCGGAACGACCGGAAGCGCGGAAATGAGGCCAGCGCTGCAGCGGGAGCACGATCCAGAACGAACAGTAGCCCGAAAATGAGGCCAGCGTTTCAGCGAGAGCAGCATTTTGACAAAAAAAACGAGCGTGGAAGCGCGGAAATGAGGACGCGTAGACTGACATAGCGAAAGTGTGGGGGGGGATCTGCGGCGCAAAAATCAACGAATCGGCACCGAATGTGCAATCACTTCCGATGGTTTTGGTCGGGGTGGCATTTTCTGGATTTGCGGGAGGCGCACATCCCAGGGACCAGAAATTGGTCTTCGAGTGTATATGTCATGCGCTGCAGTCTGGCACGGGCCGAGCGCATCGCACCCCCAATAGCATGGCGCAGAGGGCGGCAGCAGTGCAGCGCGCGTCAGAAGAGAACACTGTGACGAGGCCAGCCGTGCTCTCTGGGCGAAGGCGTGAGTTCTGCGGGCCTCCTTCCGGGTGAGCTCGGCTTCGATTGTTTTGGACGCCCGAGATGGGTACGGAAAAGATGGGTACAATGCCCAACAACAAAGCTTGTCCCAAAACCAACAGCGGCCGCTGTTGGGCAGGCGGCCTTCTGTCTCGAGTGGGCACGGACCGCGGCGGCGCGGACAGCGAGTCCTGTTCAAAAGGAGCAGAAACGGTTGTTGGGCATCGTACCCATTCTTTCCGTCCCCATTTCGCTCGTGCCGAAAAACGGGGGGGGGGGAGGAGGGGTTGCGAGGGCCCGCGCCGATCGGCAAAACGCTGCATTCAAAACGATCACCTTGGGTTAGGTCGGGCCTGTCCCCCTACAGGGGCATTGTACCCACTCTTTCCGTACCCATTTCGGGCGTCCAAATGTTCTTCCTGCGCCGCCGAGGGGGGGCGCCTGCTGCTGCGGCCCGTGGGCGGCCAGCGCCCCCGCCGGGGCCCCCGCAGGGCCTCGGCGGGGCCTCCCTGGGGGGGGCTCCCGCGGGGCGCGCTTCCGCCGGGCGCCCCCCACCGTCCGGCTCTGGGCCCCGCCCTGCAACAGCGGCGCTGCGGTGGGGCCCCCGCGTGTGGGGAAACAATCGGATGCAGCTCCTGGGAGGTCAGAAATTCTGAGTTTGCGCTCGGCCGAAGCCCGGCTAAATCCTTCCTACTCCGGCTCAATCCCGCTGGATCCGGCTCAATCCTGCTTAGTCCCGCTTTATCCGGCTCAATCCTGCTTAGTCCGAGGCCCGCTCCGGCGTAACAGCTCCCAAATGTGACTTAATCTTCCTAAATCTTTCCGACGAAAACCTCCCAGTAGTTGCTTCCTAAGGAAAACATGGGAAACCACGCCCACCGACCCGTCGAGATCTCAGTGTCTATCGACAGCAACGCGGTTCGACCGTCGAGAACGACAAATTCTGCCGTCGGGAGGGGATCCAGCGCGCGCGTTGCCGTAGGGCCATTCTTCAGGCCCCAACGGCCCCGCGGGGATCGGTGCGCAATGTGTCCCAGGTGGCTCTACGAGCCCCTCCAAGGCTGTTCGGCGGGCTCCAAGAGAGACCCGCGAAGGCCCCAACGGGGGACGATCCTTCTGGAGAGCCCAATAGCTCGGCATCGCTCGGACGTGTGCATTTTTCCTCGGCGAGAACTATCGAGGACCATCTTGGACCATCGAGCAAAAAAAACACGCACGAAACCGAACAATGCACGGGAAATGGACGTCCGGGCGACGGCAAGATAGTGCCCCACTATCTTTTTACAAGGGCCCTAAGAGGGCCCCCAGAAACCCCGGGAGATCCCCGGGAGTACGCGACGCGAGTGTTCGGGCGGAGAACGGACTGCACACTGCGTAGCTCAGGATGCTCAGGCACGCGGCGGCCAGCTTTCCACGAGCGAGTCCACGGCAGTTCTCTCGGCCAGTCCCACTTGGCCCAGAGCCCCATCTATCGTCCCTCCCGACTCGGGACAGTGCCGTTTTTGATACATGCTCTCCGTGCGGATCATGTAATAAACATGTAGGGATGTAGTATGAAAAACAACGATGAGTTCATGCATACATTCATTCAATCATTAATATAATCATGTGTTAAAATTCTATATGTTCAAACATCCCATGTATTAAACACTGTCCTGGAGGCACCTGCAGGTCCCCTGGGGGGCGCCTGCGGGGATCCCCAGCATCGAAGCAGAAAACACTGCATGACAAGCTTTTGGTGCTCCGCTACCCCCCACGATTTCTGAGGGGGAGGGTGGGGTTCACCTCGTTCGGGAGCTCCCAAGCGAAGTGAACCCCACCCTCCCCCTCAGAAATCGTGGGGGTAGGGGTAGGGCTCGCTTGTAGCCCCCTTGTGCTCCGCGCGGATTTCTTGGATCTGCGCTGGGCCGCCCCCCCGCCGGCGCTTCCGGCACCGCCCCTGGCGCGCTCCGCGCGCCAGGGAAGGGGCTCCAGCGCAGATCCCAGAAATCCGCGCGGGCCGTCAACAGTGTGCCTGTACTGTTGCAGGAGGCCCTGGGAGCGCCCACGGCCCATGCCGATCGGGGTCGATGCCGGTCCAAGCCGCCTCGACACGATCCGATACAGATATCCGACGGCCCGATACGGCTCCAGGTTCTCTTCGCGTTGTTGGGAATCCTGGCGAGGCGGATCCGATTCGATGGTGACTCCGTGCGATGCGCCCCGATTCGATGCGCCTTCCGCCTCGACTGCCCCCGACGTCCCCCGGAGGCCTTGGGCGGACGTTTGCCTGCCCAGGGTGGCCGCGGCGTGGTCCCGGGGGTTCGGATGCAGCTCCTGGGAGGTCAAATTCTGATTCTGCCCTGGTCCGAAATCCGGCTTAATCCGGCTTAATCCCACCTCCTCCGGCTTACTCGCGCTTGATCCCGCTCTTAATCCGGCCTAATCCTGCGTGGTCGGAGCCCACTCCGGCGCAAGAGCTCCCAAATGCAGCTTAACCCTCCTTAATTGTTCCGACGAAGACCTCCCAGTAGTTGCCCCCTGACGGGGGGGACGGAACTCTTTTTTGTGGAGGGCGATGCGACGGGCCGCGTGGGTTTTGGAGTGGACTCGCTTCCGGGGTGGTGGCGGCGGGCCCAGGGTGGAAACGAGAAGGAGCGGGCCTTCTCAGAAGGCCGCGGGGCTTCTTAGAAGTCCGGGGGACTTCTGAGAGGTCTCCTTAGCCTGTTTCGAATGCAGACTGAACTTCTCAGAAGCCCTCTCAGAAGTCCGGAAACTTCTCCGAAGCCTCGGAAGTCCCGCCCCTTCTCCATTTCCCCCCCGCGCCCGCCGCCGAGGGGTGTTTCTTTGCATCTCTCCGCGGGGCCGGGCGCGGGCGGGGCCCCCTCCACGTGGGCAGCCCTCCCCTGCGCAGGGGGTGCCTCGTGGCAGCGCGTCGGCCGCAGCGTCCTGCTCCCCTCCGATCCTCTGCCTCTCTCCCACCCATCCCTTGGCATGCAACTCCTGGGAGGTCAAATTCGCAGGCGATTTCTCTCCCCCAATCCCCGACTTCCGCCAGAAAAGTTTGGTCGCTCAGAAAAGGGGAGGAATCTTGGGATACATCCCGAGGGGGCTATTCGGACGCACCCCTGTCGAGGATGGACGCCCCCCCCTCGTATATCCCAGGGTTGGGCCCCAAATTGTTGATCCTCTCGAAAACCTCACGGAGCCTGGGATAGGGGTCGACGCATCCCCTGTTACAAATTTTAATCATCATCATCACTACATGATGATGGCGATGACGAGGAGATGATGATGGGTAATTATTATGATGATGGCGATGATGAGGAGATGGTGATGATGATGGCGATGACGCGGACGATGATGAATATCATGACGACGATGATGACGATGATGATGACGATGATGCAAAAACAGGTTGAGTCGGTTGAGTCCGAAAACCCCGCCCTAAATCAAGCCAGAAGTCCGGCTCAATCCCGCTTGATCCCGCTTAATCCGAGGCCCACTCTGGCGTCATAGCTCCCGAATGGGGCTTCATCCTCCCTGACCTTTCCGACGAAAGCCTCCCAGCAGTTGCCTCCTAACACCCCCCCGGCCGCTGCCCCCCTTCACCAGCGCATGCTCCCGCGGCGCACGCGCAGTGGCCAGCGGGTGCCCGTAGCCATTTTGGCTCCAGCAGGGCCCGAGGAGCAGGGGCCATGGCGGGAGGCGTGGGGCCTCCACGGTGGCCGGCGTGCCTGCTGGCGTGGGCAGGCCTGGGAGCGGCAGGCGGCTCGCAGCTGACGGAGGGCAGCGTCTTCCAGGGGTCGCCAGCGGGGCCTGGAGGCACTCGCCTCAGGACGGTCAGCTGGAACGTGGCCGCTGTGAACAACAACCCGTTCGAGTATTGGATCACGCATCCGAACCCCGCGTACAAGCAGCTGATGGTGGACGTGGAGAAGTTCATTGTAGACCCCGGCCCCGACGATGTTCAGATCGACGAGCTTTTCACGCCAAAGATGTTCCAGCAGCTGCGCAATCACATGCGGGAGTTTAAAATGTCATCGGCGGACGAGCTCCTAGAGCTGGAAAAGATGTGGGAGAACGACTACCGCCGCCGCCGCGTCGTATCCGAATTCCTGACCGACGCGTTGATTGGCAAGAAACGGCTTGCAAGCATGCCCGACCGGGTCACTAACACCATACAGCTGGAAGATGGGGGTTATGAGTTTCGACCAGCGGTGAGCAATTGCTACGCCGAGGCGTGGTCCAGCCTCGACGATTGGTGGAAGCGGTGGCTGGTGTTTTTCTTCGAGACCAGAGTAAAGCTCGACAGCAAGGGCGACAAGCCGGTGTACACCCTGCTGCCGACCATCAAGAGCAGGAAGTATCCAGATGTCACAGCCCAGGAAGAGAAGTTGTCCAAGCCCCTGCAGCTGCTCGTGCAGGCGATATTTGACACCGTGCTGGTGGACCTCATGTCGAAGAGAGGCGGCAGCAATTGGCAGGCGCTTCGCTCGGAGATCTGTACTAGCCTGAACAGCCGCAAAAACGACCGACTCCTCGAAATCCTCAAGACCACATACGCTTCAGCGGACGTTATCCTGTGGCCTTCGGGCCATGCCACCGCCATGCCTGGGTTTTTTGGTTCAGAGTTTTTCCGGGATGTTTCTTCGGGCCTCTTCGGAGCGCTCTCGGGGGGCCTCGTGGGAGCCTCCTGGGGGCGTCCTGGGGCGATCTCGGGAGCCTCGACGGAGAACAGCACTGCAGAAGCATAAACTCTCGCTCCGCGCCGCGGGGGGGGGCCCAGCGCGGATCCAAGACATCCGCGCGGATCTCCAAAAGTTTGTGTGTTATAGCGTTCCTCCTTCTTCTGGAGCCTTCTGGGGGCCTCCCCGGGGCCTCTTGGGCCCGATCCTGGGGGCCTCGAGGCCGAGGTCTCGAAATGTCCACTTGGGTGCCCCGTCTGGGCCCCCTCTTGGGGGCCGTCTTGGGCCCTCTTGGGCCGTCTTTAGAGGTTCGTCTCGGGCCGTCCTGGGGACCTCTTGGGCCGCCTTGTGGTCCTCTTGGGCTGTCCTGGGGCCCTCTTGGGGACCTTCTGGGGCCGCCCTGGGGCCCTGTTGGGGGGCCTCCAGGGCCGTCTTGCAGCGATCTCGGGGGCGGGCCGTCTTGCCGCGTCGGGGAGCGGACAGGGCGAGAGGGCCTCCCAGCGTCTCTTGCCTCCCGGGGCCCTCGCGGGATGCCCCCTCCCCGGCCGCAGGGGGGGCCTCTTCGGGGGGCCTCTGGGCCCGTGCCGAGGCCCTCTCGGGCGTCCTCGGAATGCTCTCTGCACGATTCGGGGCCCCCTCGGGCCCCGTCGCGTCTCCCCGCGGGCCTCTCGGGGCCCTCTTGGGCCCAGCTGGGTGCCCCAGGGCTGGGCCCAAACGGTGTTTTGGCGATTTCGTGGGCCGTTTTTTCGTTCCCGCCTCGTGTTGCGGCAGGGGTGGGCTGAAGACACAGCAAGGGAAAGCGAACACAGCACGAAAGCCAACAGCATCGCTCAGGTTCAGCCCTGGTGTGGCCTCTGGGGCCCGGAAAGGGGACGCGACGAGCTGCGGCAAGCCCCCGCCAAGGCGCGCCAGGCCCAAGAATTCGCAACTTGGGGTCCGGGCTAAGACTCAACAGAGCGTGAATTACCTACCCCGCTTTCGCTTCCAGGCAAAACCAAGCCATACCACGCGCCTCCTCGTCAAGCGGCCTGACCAGTACAGGCTGCAATTTGGCATCGTTTGGTATCTCTTGGAAGCGAGGGTGGTCAAAAGCGAGGTAGGTTTGTTTTCCCCCTAAGGATGGAGGACCGAGGCAAGTAGGCAAAGGACCTGAGGGCACGCCCACGCCGTGGCCCAGCGGCACGGTGGCGGATCTTTCTCCAGGAGGCCGGTAATCAGCTCGTCGGTCAGCTTAAGGACGGGTTCCCGTCGCACCATGTAGTAGTGCCAACGGTTTACGACGCCAAGCGGAACCAAAATTCTGTGATGCTGTTGCGAAAGACGGTGCTCTCCTCGCCGCAGGAAGTGAGCGTCCCAGCGGACGGTTGGGAGTCCGGCGATTTGTTGGGCGTTGTGTCCAAGCTCGCCGCTTCTGGCTCCGAGGTGGCGTTGGCTTCATTTCACGGCGACACAAATGGCTTGCTCACCATGCCGATGTTGACAAAGGTGGCGGAGCACTTTCGCGGCAAGCCATTGCTGTTTGGCATGGATGCTAATACCTACGAGAAGGAGTCGAAGAAGACAGCGCATGTCTTAAAGTTCGAACAGACGTACAGGAAGCTCGGTTTTCAAGCTTCCTGGGGCAAGGCGAATCCAAAGCTCTACACCACGTTCAATGCGAGGACGTACCTGCAGCCTCAGCTGAACAAGGCGGCAAAGAGCGGGGAGCTGGTGAAGAAGGGCGACCGCAACCCAAAGGACTTCATCTTATTCACCGAGCACTTCAGCTGCGGCCGCGTGTGGCGCGACAACACGGGCGAGGGAAAGTACCTGGAGGACACGGTATTTCCCACTCTGCAGTTCCCCTCGGATCACGCCGCCATTGCCGCGGACATCGTGTTCGCGAGCGAGACGGTGTCAGAGGGGGGCAAGGGCCCAGAGACACCCCTGGCACCAGCCGCTGGCAAGGGCCGAGAACCGGCTCCTCCAGCCGCGGGCAAGGGAAGGCAGACGAAGCCGGAGCTCTGAGCCGCTGAGTGTCGGGCTCGCATGACGTGCGCTCCAGCGCGCGCGGTGGGCACGATTCCTCGTCCTGCTCCAGCGCCGTGTCCCTCTGGGAGGCGCCACGTGTGCACCAGCTCCGATCTTTACAAGGCCTGCCCATGGACCCGAGATCGACGTCTGTGGGTCTGTCTCTCTGTATGTATGTATGCATGTATGGATGTCTGTATGTATGTGTGTATGTATGTATGTCTGGATGTATGTATATATGGATGTCTGTATATACGTATGCATGTATGCATGTATGCATGTATGCATGCATGCATGCATGCATGCATGTATGTATGTATGCATGCATGCATACATGTATGTATGTATGTATGTGTGTAGTTGTGTGTATTTGTATGTATGTATATACGTATGTATGCATGCATTCATGTATACATACGTGTTTGTCTGCCTGTCTGTATGTCTGCCTGTCTGCCTGTCTGCCTGTAGGTTGGTAGGTTGGTCGGCAGGTAGTTATATAGGTATGTGCGTACGGGGATTCATACATGCATGCATACATACATGCATGCATACATACATACATAAACGCACATACATGCACACCTACATACAAACATGCATACGTACGTGCATACATGCATGCATATGTACATACATACACACATCCACACATATATGCATACACATATATAAATACATGCATGCATGCATGCATACATGCATAGCTGCATGCATACCTACATACACCGATACACACATATACCGTTATACATTCATAGTACACTCATACATACATACATGCATGCATACAGACAGACAGACAAACAAACAGACAGACACACATATACATACATACACCTGTGTCTGTGTATATATATATATATACATTTATACACATACAGATATAATGGCCTTCGGCCCATCCTACCACCGTGCCTGAGCTGTGGGGATAAAGCCTACTGAATGTTCGTTGGTCTTGGAGGCAGTTTGGACGCCTCTTTGGGATCGGTTTGGGGCCTCTTGGGCGCCTCTTGGGGCCTCCTGAGGGCCTCTCGGGGCGGGGGGGCTCGGATTTTCGTTTCGTGTTCCTCTTTTGGGGCCCCTTTTGGAGCCGTCTTGGGGCCCTCTTGGGACATTTTGGGCGTCTGTTGGGCTTTCTTAGGGCCCTCGCGATCGTTCGGCGACTCGGGGTCTTCGTGGACCGTCTTGGGGGCTTCTCGGGGCCCTCTTGGCCCGCGTTGAGGCCCAGGGGCGACAAGATGCCAGGGACCCCAGGGGAACCCCAGGAAGCCCCAGATAGATTTGGCCCGAGAGGCTCTGGACCCCTTTAAAACTCCTCAGGAGTGAGGTCTGAGGCTCAGAAGGGGCATTGAGAGGACCTGATGACACGCCCATTCCGTGCTCAGCGGCACGGTGGCGGATACATATATATATATATATATATACATTCTTATATTTATATATATATATATATGTATGCTAGCCCCCCCGCGGACCCCATCAGGAAAAGGAGACAAAGAGGAAGAGAAAGATACAGAGAGAGAGAGAGAGACAGAGCGAGAGCGGAGAGACTGAGAGAAGTAACGGGCGAGGGAGCAAGCGTCTTTCACCACCTCAAGCTGACTCCACCCCATCCTCGTCCACCATTCTCTCTCCTTCCTCATCTTCCCTGCACTGGGAAGCAAGGACAAACCATCTCTCTCTCTCTCTCTCTTTCTGTCTCTCTCTCCTCTTTCCCAAGGGTGCGATCAGCAACCGTAAGGAAACCTCTGTGTATACTCCACCACCCTTCTATATTCTCTCTTTCTCCCTCCCTCCCGTTTTTTTTCCTCTTTCTCTCTCTCTCTCTCTCTCTCAGCTTGCCTCTCTGCAAAAGGACCCATAAGACACAATATCAACAAGGGATGACAAGGGTCAATCTAACATGGAACCACAAACCCACTACAGCAACCTCTCATATCGCATTGCCTCTAAGTTCCAGAATCTAGGGGTCTGGGTCTTCAAGGCCTGCCTCCCTTCTCCCTCCCCCTCCCCGCCGCCCTCCTCGTCCGTACCCCCTTCCACCCCACGCCGCCCTCCACCCTCACCTTCCTAGGGGGAGAGTGGGAGAGGGAGAGTGAGAGAGAGAGAGAACTGAAGAGAGAGAGAGAGAGAGAGATGCAGAGAGAGAGAGAGAGAGGGAGAGACCCAGCGCGAGGGTTACGGAGAGACCCAGAGAGGGAACAGGAGAGAGAACGAGACGACTTGCAGTATTGCACGCACTGAAGTACATGTACACGCCACAAGGGATATTTACATTGGAAAGCGAAGTTGAACCATGCCCTTGAAAACAGTAAGAGGGCCACGCAGACAGAAAAAAGGGGAACCGATATAATGGAAAGCAGCATTATATCCATACGCTGACCAAAATGGACTCCCAACAGTTGAACGTGATGGTTGAACAAACGACCGGATTTTCTGTAATGAATACAGTGCGACATCCACTCAAGGGGAACCGTAGCACATTCAGGCATTTGAAACTCATAAGACATGCTTACGTCCACGCAATGGAAACACAAATTAAGTCATGCACGTGCAAGCAATACGATATCGAATCACAGGAGCATGCTTCTAATCGAACGCATTGAAATCATTCGCAGATTCATGCGCTTCGCCCTGAATATTTGGTTGTGTCGCGGGAGTCGCCAGGGTTATTACATTTGATTCGTTTGCTCTGTGCGATGACAGCCACCTTGTTCTTCATCTGAGCTACGAAACCTGTGGCATAACAGAAACGCACACAGACACACATCCTGCGATACCACAACAGCTAAGAATCAAGTGTTTTCGGGACCTCAGGCGGCGGCAGGGGTCCCGCCATCCCTGGCGCTCCACCGCGTGGGATCCCGAAAACATGTGGTTTTTGTTTTGGTGGTCTCACAGTGTTTCCAGTTCTTTCCCGAATCAGAGCTTGCCTTTGTAGGGGTCCGAGCGGATTCATACGGTAAGGCGAGGTGTGTCACCGATTCCCGCGGCCCGCCCGGGTGCCCGGGTGCCCGGGTGCCTTGAAACCCTATAGCCTTGCAGCCCCATAGCCCAACAGCCCTACAGCCCTACAACCCAATTGCCCTATAGCCCTGTCGCCTTATAGTTTTATAGCCCAATCGCGCTATTGTCCTGCAGCCGTATAGCCTCAATGCCCTGTAGCTACATAGCCTTACAGCCTCATAGCGCTATAGCTAGCTGTACATGCCTATGGCCCAATAGTTCAATATGCCTGAGCCATATGGCCCTATGGTTCCATAGTCCTATCGCCCCATAGCCCTATATAACTATAGCCAAATGGCCCTATTGCACTATAGCCACAGAGCCACATAGCCTCACAGCCCTACAGCCTATAGCCATATCCTGTATCATTGTGTTTTCGATTGGGAGAGATCCGTTGGTGGGTTTTCACGGGTCTGGTACCTGCAAGATGAAGAACCGTGGGGTTGCCACTGAACAACTCGCCGAATTCAACGAAGGACCATCCCTTCAATGACATCCACCGACCTATTCATAGGAGATCTACGATTTTGTGACGCTGTATATATATATATATATGTGCTACTTGTTGCATGTGTAGATATAGTTGTATGCATAGACATACATATGCGTTATGTATACATATCTGGATCCCCTTCCTGTGCCGAGAGGTCTCGGGGGAAACGACACCTCAGTTCTTTGGTGTTCCCATCGAGGCCTCTTTTTCTCCTCGTCCTCCTCCTCGTCCTCCACCTCCTCCTCCTCCTCCTCCTCCCCTCCGCGGGGGCGAGCGGGGCGCCGTCGGAGAGCCGCGGCGGCGCTCCAGGCCGGAGGATCCGCGCGGCGTCAGAGGCCAGCTGTCGGAATCGTCGCAGCACGAGCCTCCCGCAGAACGGTTCCCCCCCCCGAAGCCTGAGGGCCTGCGGTGGGGAGCGCGGACTCGACCATCCCTCCTCGCCCGGGCCCGCCCCAGCGGCTGGCGCCTGCCGCGGCGCCGAGTCGGCGCAGGGCTGCCGATGGCGGAGAAGGAGCGCAGCGACGGCGCGCTGGACGAGGTCTACATTCCTCCTCCTCCTCCTCCTCCTCCTCCTCCTCCTCCTCCCGTCACGGCGCCGAGTCGGCGCAGGGCTGCCGATGGCGGACAAGGAGCGCAGCGACGGCGCGCTGGACGAGGTCTACATTCCAGAGGGAGAGGAGCCCGCTGGCGAGGAGGAGCTGTGCGTAGCCGGGCCTCTGCTCCAGATCGAGCCTGGCTGCGTGTACTCATCGACCGGGTGCGACAATAATGTCTCGGTGCCATGCAGCTTCGCGTGGATCGCGGAGCGAGCCAACTCCCTGGGTCCAGAGGTCTTCGCGAGGCCGCGCGTTTTCTTCTCAGACGGTCTGTGCTGGGACTGGTTGGCAACCTTCGCGGGGGGGCGCGGTGCCATCTCAGAGAGGCCTTTCAACTACGTGTGCAGCGGCGACCACTGCGGCATCGCTCCCCCGCGTGGCTTCGCCGAGCTCGCGCGCATCGCGGATGCGAGCGCTGTCGGCCTGGGCGAGATGCGGGGGACCTTCGCGTCCCAGCTGGCCGACATGCCAGAGGCGATCTGGCCGGCGGACTTTTTCGGACCGCGACTTGGGGCGAAGCCGCAGCCCGCGGCTGCGGCCAAGAATCATGAAGACGCCGCCGCGTCGCCTGTCTCGGGCGACATCTGGGGGCAGAGCCCGCTCCAGGGCCATCGACCAGCCGCGGGTCCTGCGGGGCAAGCCCGAGGAGGCGCACGATCGGTCCAGACGCCTCCAGCAGCAGCGGCGCGACACAGTGGGGGCGGAGGTCGTGGACCTCGTGGGCGGCGGCGAGTTGGCCTCACAGCTGCAGCGACCAGGTTGGCCCGCAGCCAGGAGGTCTCTCGCCGACGTTTTGGGTGACCGAGTCCGCGAGGCGTCGAAGGCTGGGCCAGGTAGGCCCGTCGACGACGCCGGCGCCGTGCCAGGTGGGCCCGCCCCCAGCCGAGGAGGTGCAAGCGTGCAGGAGCTGCTCCCGGCGCTGGTCAAGGCGCTGCGCAGCGCGGACAGGACCCCTTGCGACAGCCCCGCCTTCGCGGGCGAGGGCGGCGCGGCGGTCGCGGACGGCGCCCCCCCCCAAAAAAAAACGGGGGTCGCCTCGCGTCGAGCCCGCAGCGGGGAGCTGGCCCATGAGCATCCTGAGTGCCCGGCGATGGGCCTCGCGCAGATGTCGGAGCTCTTGGGGTCGCAGGGCGGCGGCGGCTCGGTCGACCCGCGCGGGCCCAGCGCCCTGCGCCCCTTCCTTTCGGCCGATCTCCCCCAGCGCCCGGCGGGGGGCATCGGTGGCGAGACCTACCGCGAGATGAAGATGATCGCGGAGGCGCGCGACCTGCTGCTCCAGGGGCGCGCGGCGGCGGTGGCAGAAGCCGGCGCCCCGCTTCAGGGCGACCCAGGTCGCCGTCAACGACGGCGACTGGTCCGCGGCGAAGTAGTCGGAGCTGACTCCGCCGAGGGGCCAGCCGCTGGCGCTCCTCAGCGAGGAGGGGGGGGGGATCTGGAGCATCCAGCACGGCGAGCTGACGCTGGAGAAGCTGGCCTCACGACTCCGCAGGAAGCACCAGGGCTAGGGCGTCGGCTGGGGCGAGGAGTGGGCAGCGCCGCCCGCTTGCTCTGCAGGCGAGGTAGGGGGGCCCTGCGACAGCGCGGTCGCCGCCCAGGCGACCAGCAGCCCCAGCCGGCGCGGCCGAGACGGACGAGATGTTGGCGACGAAGGTGGCACCCGCAGCTCGGGTCGTCTCGCTGGCCGCCCCTGGGGAGGGCTCCGAGGCGAGGTGCCCGAAGGCGGGCGAGTCCCGGCAGGCGCCCGCGTCAGGCGGCTTCCGCCGGAGCGGGTGCCCCAGGGCTCGCGGGCTCGCGCAGTTCGGCCCCGAGCAGCTCGCGCGAGCCGCGGGGGGCCGGCGAGGTCGTCGGCGAAGGGCCTCGGCATGGGCGATGCTTTGCTGGGCCGCCGCCGAGAGGGCCGCAGTCGAGCGGTGGCGCCCCCGGTGTCGCGGCGCAATCGGCATGGGCCCAGCTGGGGGCGAGGCGCCGCCGCGCGGGGGCCAGCCCTGCGATGAGATTGCAGCATGTGCATCGGCTTGCAACGACTGGCGACTTGTTGTGCACGTCGAGTTCTGTGAGTCGAACCCGTATAGTACCCTCATATATACACCTTATCCTCACCTCTCCTGCGCCCGGCCGTTCGGGCTCAGGTATTGGAATAGATCGATCAGACCTTTGATCGTGCAGGTGGAAAAGATATCCATCTTTCCCTCCTTTCCTCTACCAACGGATCCGGGGTTCTGCGCCATTGTACTCTAACCCCATACACAGGTTATCAGCCGTTTAAAGCTAACAGTTCATCGAACCCCGCGTCGCGATCTCGCACGCGGCCTCGATGGAACCCAAGCGGCGCATGCGCCGTAAGGGGCCCATCGGGGTCTCGCGTCCGAGCTCTCCGACGGCGCGACGGCTCGGCGATGAGTTGGAGAGCCTTAGTGTGGACCGTGTAGGTGTCCCAGGTACCCCCCCCCCCCAGCTCCGACGGACCCGAGGCGCGGCTAGCTGCTGAACTTCACCGCCACGCCGCCCGTGGGGGGACAGGAGAAGGAGTAGGAGCAGGCAGTAGGGAGTTGTACACGCCTACTTTCGATCCTCCATCTCCTCCTCCGTCGGGAGCAATCCCAACTGCGTCGGGCGCGAGCCCCGCTGGTCCTGATACTCCAGGGCGCTTTCGCGCTAACCGCCGATGGACCACAGGTGCTGGCATGACTAGCCCTGCGACCGTTCCTGTAGCGGAGCGCGTAGTCACCTTCGAGGAACTCAGTAGACCAGCGACGGCACAGCCGCAGACGCAGCACCCCCAGGTATCATCTCATCAGACACCACACACACGGCCCTAGCCGCAGCTCGCCCTTGCGCAACCGTCGCGGGGCCACAGGTCCATGCGACGAGAGGAGGTCGAGCCCGCGTGCTGCCACACAAAGGCCATGCACTCCTCGCGAGAGGGTGCAGAGGGAAGCTGACGCCCCCTACTTCTTTATCTCAGATGACCTGCTGGCGGCAACGCCCGCTGCAGGCGAAATAGCTGAGCTCAGAGACCAGGTCGAAACCTTCGTGTCCAGACAGTACTCTGGACTGATGCAGAGCGTTCAGACGAATGCTGCCAACGCTGCTGCTCTACGCCAAGATCTCGACGGCGCCTTAGTGATCATCGATTCTAGGATCGCTGAAGATCGCCGCGTCTTAGGTGAGCTGCAGTACCAGGCTGACCGAGAGATGTCACACTCAGGTGAACGATCGGCGACGGTCGAGAACCTGCGCAACTATTTCGCGCAGATGGAGCAACAGCTTGTGATCGCACGCGACACAGGCGTTTCAGCAGTCAGGATTCTCCGCGATGAGATCCACGACCAACTCCGCAACCGACCACCACCAGCCGAGGCAACCGACCTTGGCGACGTTCAGTCTCATATCAACGATCGTCGATCCCACATGGGCCACACTACGGCAATGCTTCGCACCGAAGCACACACCAACTCGTCGAACTTGATCGGCATATTGCGAAATACTGAGAGAGTTATCACTCAAAGGCTCGATGCGACCAACGCTGCCATGCAGCCACTCGCTAACCGGGTCTCTGACATCGAGCAGCGTTTTCCTGGTGTACAGGACGCCCTGGCAGAGTTGCGTGTCGGACGAGCCCAGACTGATCAGCTGGATTCTCCTCCCACGGTTTACGATTTCGTCCGCCTGACTGACAGGTTGCAGGAGGTTGAAAAGGCGGTGGACCATACGCAGTCTGAGCTCCCCCAGGTCATTCGTGAGAGAGATGCTGATCAGGTACGTGTTGAGGAGCACCTCGCACGTCTGGACAGTGAGTTGGAGGCACACAACGCCCGTCTCCGAGCCTACGAGCAGCGACTTGACCAGCATTCGCAACGCTCTCGGGATACTGACGAGTACGCACGCCAAAAGGTGGACCAGACACACGAAGACATGACGAGCTGGACAAATCAGCTGATTGACCACACCAACGACACCATACTTCACCTTCAACCTGCAACCGACCTGCACAGGCCGACGGCAGCGTCCGCTGAAGCACCACACGCTTCTGCAGGACAACCACGACGTACGTCACCAGGAGCAGCCTCCGCGGCAGCTTCAGCACAGACACGCCACGTGTCCCCTGTGCGCACAGAACTCACTACCGACGGTGTACCGATACCCTCACAACCATTGTCTGCGGGTTCGGTCAATTCTACTATTCCGATCAAGGAGTCAGGCACCGTCCGAGTCCCTGTCTTGCCTAAGATCACGCAGCTGCTTGAGTGGCAGCAAAAGGTACGGAAGAATTTTGGAGCCGCCTCAGGGCGACCATCCAAAGCATATGCCTTCCTATGCGTGGCTGAACAGCCCGAGTGTACCTTCGAATATTTACAAGGCAGCGGAGGTGTTGAGAGCATCGATTGCAAATTCGCTACCGCACTTAGCGACATCTGATCTTCAGACTTGCGCTACCAGGTCAGGCTCATCGAAACCAGAGAGCACAAAGCAGGACGTATGCTCAAAGGACGCCAGATCTACTGGCACATCTTGCAGTCCTACAAAGTGACAGAGGTTGTTGGCGACTTGCATGATTTCGAGCGCCTCAAAGAACTGAGGATGAAATATGAAGATTTGCAACGTTTCATTACTGATTGGGACGCTTTACTGTTGGATTGCCGAGAGGCGCCCGACCCAAAGATCCTGGAATCTCTGTTTCGCACACGGATTCGCCGACATGCCTGGATGAAACAGGATATGTAAGAATACCAGCGCATGAAGAGCAGCGACCCGAATCGTGCCTATGATTGGCTCCGACAGCGCGTCCTGAACGTACTGGAGCTCAAACATCTAGAAAATAATCAAAATAAGGTACGGTACGAACACGAGTCTCGTTCTCAGGTACATGTATGCGCCGCCTGGAAGAAAGGCAACTGTCGCAATGGTGAGCGACGCAAGGTTCTACATACCTTTTTCAGGGATTGGAAGAGCAGCAGATCTTCCAGAGTATCGACCGCTGGTGGCAAACCTCGCCGCAGCGCTTCAGCCCCTGCGGATCCCAAGAAGCCAGCATCGAAGCCGTTTTGCTTCGAGTTCGCCAAGCGCAACACTTGCTCCAGAGGCGACAATTGCAAGTTCCCACACATGGCGCAGTGCAGAGACTTCGCACAGAACAAGTGCCCCAAGGGCGACACGTGCAACTACGCTCACCTGGCACCCGGTGCGAAGACACCCGGGCGAAGCCCAAGTCGCCCGCGGACTTCCAGTCAGGACAGTCGTGGCCGACCGCCGTCCCGCGGATCGGGGAGCCAACGCTCTCCACAACGCGGGGGGGTCCGCTACGCGAAAGACTCGCGCCAAAGACGTGAGAACCGACGCCAATACGACCGCTCACGATCATCCTCCAGGAGGCCCCCCGACTCTCGCAGCCAGTCGAGAAGTCGCCACGACAGTTCTTCGCGATCTTCCTCTCGACGACGAGACGGCCGTGGCGGAGGACGTGGCAGCCCACGTGGCCGCGATAGATCATGCGGCAGCGACAGAGGACGTGACCGACGTTCCACGAGCCGCGGTTCGCCCTGTGGTTCTCCCAAGTTCAGGGCACGCTCTCCTGCCAACTATCGCCGCCTGCGCCACTCCGACCGCAGTTGCGTCATACGTGACAAGACTCTCATGGCCGCCAACAAGGCCAAGGCATCATCTACCACACCACGGCGTCGGATACGTTTCGACACACATACCGTGGAATACTACCCGTACATCGTTTCTGGCAAGCCCATTCTGGACAGGTGGATGGAGAAGCCGAACGAGGGCGACAGTGGTGGTGGAAACAGAGCGCAGACGCCCTACAACGTTGTCCACGGGAGGCAAAATTATGGTATAAAGATCTGCGTGACTACCGACACAACAATTGGTCGGTGGTCACACCAATTGCGATTCCAGATTCTGACGACTCTACCATAGAGTCTTCCGAGACACACCAGAAGAAGACAACGACTTCGCAAGTCGACCCTCCACGCTCGACCGCTGCGTTGACACGCACCTGGGTTCTCGACAGTGGATCTGCGCACCATATTCAGGATAAAAACGAGCTGACGCAGACCGAATCGGATCGCATATCTATTCGCGAGGAGCATATTCTGGAGACTGCCAACGGTGATCGTACTGTCAACGAGCACTACGACATACAGCGACCTGAAGTGGGCTTGATGAGTTCAGCCCTCGCCTTGCCAGATTGCCCATCATTATTATCAGTTGGACAATTGATTGAGGTTGATGGCTTTCGACAGCTTTGGGATCCAGAGCTGGGCTACTTACTTCAGGATCCGGGGGGCCAATGGTGTAAGGTTCCCGTCGACAACAGAGCTCCAGATTTACGACTCGACGATTTGGCGATGATACCACCACCACGACTTTGCACTTCGTCAGCACCCAGACGTCGTCAGCGCAAGCGTTCATCCGCACGCTGCAACGACATTTGCTGGCGTTGCAAAACTACAGAGCAGTCACCGCCTACAGATGAGCTGCGGCCCCACATAGGGACCTGTCCCAAGAGAAGAAATGTCGGCGAGAGAGGAGGAGCACGGACCGCTACGGTCGAATAACCTCCCGACACACCTAATGCCGAGTCCAATGTGGATGTACGCACCGACTCGCTTACGTCTCAGATACAGCGCTCTCCTTCCACATGCGGGGGGCCTGCATGCACAGCTCCAGCAGATACCGACAGCACGTCGACCTCCCTGGAGGATCTGCCGATGGAGACGCTCATCAAAGTGCACCATGATAGTGATCGCGTTCTTCCAAACAGACATAAGGAACCGATTGGCCCTATGCATTACATGACCCACAGTCCAAAACATCCGGACTGTGAGATTTGCTCTCGCATTATGGCGCAGAACGCCCCGTGCCGACGACAGCGCAAACCACATCCACCGGCAGACCCCACCGACGAGGACACAGCCGACGAGGCCTTCGCCCCGAAGAAGCACGGGGAGCTCTAACTGCCGACCACATCGCTTTGACCAAAGACGATGCCGCTGACAAGCACGGTGACAAGTACGCACTCGTCGCACTGGACAGATGCACCGGCATCTTCATGGCGCACCCAGCATTACATAAAGACGCAGCTACTACAAAGGCGTCCAGCAGTTCATCGCCGCAAACGATGAGGTGAAGCACATGTATACAGATAAGTCTGGAGAGCTTCAGAAGGCATGCCGCCAACTGGGATGGAGACATGACGCTAGTACTCCTCATCGTCCACAAACAAATGGATTGGTTGAGCGCAGTGTCAAGATTGTCATCCTCGGCACGAGGGCTGCGTTGCACATGTTCGGTCTGGGACACGAGTGGTGGACAGAGGCCATGCCAGCATTTTGCTGTGGACATAACTTTGTGCATCCATCCACGGGCGTTGCCGCCCATAGCGATGGGCATACTGAGAAGACAGCTCATGAGATACGTTTCGGTGAAAGTTTTCCTGGGCACTGCATTCCATTTGATGCTCGGATCTTTTGGAAATGCCTCAATCCCGAGATCAACAATGAGACTGCAAAGCTCAAAGAGAATACTCGGGAAGGGTTATTTATGGGTTATCATTTACACTCCGGTGGGCGCTGGTCCGGTGATTATCTTGTCTTGGACACGGCTACATACGCCACGAGCCCAGATGGCGATCTGCGTCACGTACACAGAGTCAAAGATATCATCATACCCGACGGCAAGTTCACCTACCCTGTGAAAGACGGTACCTTGCTACATCACAACCCCGACGCACACGACGAGGTCAAGGCATCTACTTCTCGTCCCTTGGGCGACAAACCTATGCCCGACCTTCCACTGGCACACCCAAAGGAGTGGGATGATCTATCTATGATGATGATGGACGAAAACATCGCTGATACTCACCCATCGGCCTCCGAGGTTGCCGCACCGGCACCGGAGCCCGACTACTGGGAACAGCGTGGATATGGCATCATCCGACACATCCGTACTCCACGCAGAAAACTGTTCATACCAACAGACGACGTTATGAACATACTTGTACTTGTTGATCAGCTTGATGTCACACGAGACTTCGAGACGACTTCTACCTTCGACGGAGAAAGTACCTTTCGCGATGTTTGGGACGGTGTTAGCGCCTCAGACCACCGAGAACTGAGCGAGCCTTGGACCGGCTTGATTCGATTCTATGAGCTCCCTAAAATGTTGCAAGATGGCAAAATGGTGGTCCCCGGCCGCGAGACCCGCGTACAGACTACCACGCGTCCAGACCACATTCTTCCCGAGCGTTGGAAGACCTGATCTCGTGGACAGCAAAACAAATGAATTTAATACGCCGAAGATATCAAACATGCTCGTGAGACTCGTGACCGAGCTGCACTTCGAGCGTGGACCCGACAGGACAAACAAGCCAAACATTTCCGTACTACTACAGCTGGTGGACCCACATGGAATACCGTGGAACGACGAATTACTTACGATACGGACAGCGGCGCTGTCATTCGCGATGAGGACGTCAAGGGCGTGACCAACAAAGATATTCTGCATGCCAAACTACCTGGTGGACCACGTGACATTTCTACCGTATTACACTACCGCCAACCCTCACCACAGCCTGCTGGAGCCGCACGTGCTCTGGTACTTGTTGGCAATGAGGGGAGCGACTTCGGGGCCGTGAACCCGCTCACGCGCAAGTTCACCCCGTCGGTAGCAGTGCCCACTATGCCACGTGAGCCGACATACACACTGGCACACAGAGATAATATTTTGACTCACCGTGGGCACGCCCGGCCCTTGTTACCAGAAACTTGAGTAAGAAAGAAGTTGCTGCATAACCACGCGCACAGGAGGCCCTGCGCAAAGAATACGAGCGCCTCGAAAAGAAGCAAACATGGAAGTTGGAGACGGTTGCTGAAAAATATGATATTGAATCACAGGCGGTTCGTACTGGGAAGAAAGTTCCTTTCTTCAACATCTTGGAGCTATCTTCAGTCAAACATGAAGAACTTCCTCCTACACTACGTAAATTCAAGGTCCGAGTGGTGGTTCAGGGCAACACCGGCAAAGATGAAACTGGCTTGGCCGCCATCTTCGCCGACGCCGCATCCAGTGCGTCGCATATCGAGGCTTCAAAGCTTTGTGATGCTACCGCGTTATTGCCAAAGTATGCGGGCGAGCAGAGCGATGCACCTGGCGCATGCACGCAGGCATTGTTATACGGAGATGGACGAATCGACCCAGTCGACACTTGGATTACCATACCCAAGGGGCGCTAACCTGCGTCTTGGTCGAAATGCAAGAATCCCGTGTGCCGACTACGATTGGCACTATACGGACACCCTCTTGCAGGTGTCTTTTGGGAACGAAAGTGTCGCACGTGCTTGGGAAGTGTTTGGTTTGAACCTATCCCAGGTTGGGAGTGTGTGTGTGGAGACACGACAAGCTGGGATTGATACTTTCAGTATATGTGGACGACTTCAAATTAGCAGGACCAGCTATCAATCTACAGGCCGGCTGGGATCATATCCGCAAAAGCGGCATTGATTTGGATCCGCCTATTCCATACTCTCAATACCTTGGCTGTGGACAACCGGCATACGACGTGCCGCAGAACGTCCTTGATAAAAGAATGTCTACCATTCGACCTATGTTGCCTACGCGCAGTGATAAAGAATACCATATAGCTAAACAAGTTCGTGGAATACGACATGACATGCTTGGTTGTATCGACAAATGTATTGAGCGATACCTGGAGCGCGCCCCCAAGCGTGCGCAGGGGGCAGGGTCACGTCGTAAGCGGTCTGACTCACCGAGGGTTTCGCGATCCAAATCGCCTAGCTCTTCCGGGTCGGTCGTGAGACCCACTAGCGCGCTCAACGCGCGGTCGCGATCATCCAGCCCAGCTGGATTGGTCGACGAACCTTCCACTACGACACAATCAACGACAGTCGCATACGATGACCTACTCGACGCAGAGACCCCTGGCATAGAGGACACCTCCTTTACCGAGTCCGACTACTCCGACGAGGGTATCCTCGGCCAGGACGCGGCGAGTGTACTGATGAAGATTCTCTACCTGGCACGCTGATGTCGTTTCGATCTTGTACATCCAGTATGTATGCTAGTCAGAGATTTCCAAATGGAATACCACGTGTGATAAAACGCCTTCATCGGCTGATATGCCACATCAAAACGACGCGCACCCATTGTTTACATGGAAGGTTAGGCGATCTTTCAGACAAGCTACCCATCATGCTCTTCACTGACGCCTCGTTCGCCGATTGCACTACCTCCTCCAAGTCCACTACCGGCGTCTTCGCGGCGCTTGTGGGACCTAGTACGTTCTTCCCCGTCAACGCCGTGTGCAGGAAACAAACGGTCGTATCGCACTCATCCACAGTGTCCGAGATCGTTGCTCTTGACTCGGCACTACGACGGGAGGGACTACCACTACTCTCATTCTGGGAGGCCGTGGTGGAGGTTGCACACACCTGCAAAGAGAAGACTACTTGCCTGGGCTGCCTGGGACGCGCCGCCGCGGCGATATGTCCGACGTTGGCCACCAAAAAGAAGAGGCGTAAGCCATCGCCTCGCAAGGCATCCCCTACACGGGGGTCTTCTCCTAGCCGTAGGCAGCTACCGGTGAAGACGGAGCTACCTGTGCCTCCGAAGAGGCGCACGATATCCCATGAGGGTACCGTGCTACACGTGGAACCAGAGCTTGCTCAGGAGAGCAGCTCTCCCAAAGTGCATCTCATCGTCCTCGAGGATAACCAGGCCGTGATCAAGATTGCCCAAAAGGGACGTGCACCCGCACTTCGTCACCTTCATCCTTCATCGTACTCATCGTATGTGAGACATGCCAATTTGAACAGATTGAGCTCAAGTATGTAGGTACAAAAAAGCAAATTGCAGATATGATGACTAAACATTTTGAGCAAAAGAAAGCAGACCTCTGGGGGGATCTATTGGAATGCTCGGTTATATTTCCTGTTACCCCGTTACAGTGCGCTCCAAAGGATCCAAGGAGACCACTGCGAGGGCCTCAGAGACCCGACGGTTTACCTCATGTCGCAGAACCTCCAAAACTGGATGGATGTCCGGGGATATTTAAAATATGACTTGCCGACAAAGAAAATGGGGCGAGGTAGGATCAGAATGCGGATTCTTGTGCGTTGGACAAGCCAATCACGAGGGCGTGTGTGCATGCATGTACCATATCGGCGTTCCTGCTGCGGCTACCGATTCGCGAACACCTCGGTCGAGGGCACGTTCACCGCACGTTAGACGCCCCCGTCATCCTCCCTCACCACCGCATGATACAGAGAGGTCTAGGACACTTATTTTACGATCGTGCCGCAGCTGTTTTACCACTCGAGCGACGAAGCTCACCAGCATCTTGCCCGCTGTGCGCGAGACGCAATCAAGTGAGATCGGTTCTAACCCCGATCCCCCCATCCTCGACATGGACCAGGCATCGCCGCTCCACCTCAACGGCTGGGCCATCGCCTACGACGCCAGCTACGACCCGAACGCCAAGGACGACGACCGCGTGGGCTTCACGTGCCACGCTCAGACGGGTCGTCCTCGCGGTCCCGAGGATGGCTTCACCTACGTACATCATTTGTGCTTTGATCGTAGTGCAGAATATGATCTACGAGTACCCGACGAATCCACCATTGTCGAAGTTACCCGCTCCGCGCCCATCGACGCGGCGAGTTGTATCGGCAAAAGTGTTGGAGGAGTCGGCGGCGACGCCCACTGCGAGTGCAGTTTGACCACGGCCGCACCGTGGATGTCATTCATGAAGGCCATGTGCATGATCTCCAGCCTCTTCACACGCAACTCTTCTGTACAAGAAATCGTTCGTGGCTTACATGATCACTTGCATGCCGTGATTCCAAACGCACACCGCAAGTGTCCACCAATGGAGCTTGCGACGGTGGTATTGAAGGCAGAGTGGATGATGATGCACAACGATTGGTCAAAAGTGGGCAGTGCATGTCTTGGGCAATATTCTGAGGACAGCGTTCAGGATACAAATCACCTGTACAAGGATGGGCTTTGCGCGCCTCACGATTTTCACAATGATGGTTTGACGACTCCCAGCTACGCTCCAGAACTAAATCGCGCTGCGATCAAACTATCCGTGCGTCCACCTGGCATGGCCAGGACATCGGACACTGCGGGACACCTCGGCCACATTGTCGAGGATAACCTCGTCACCGAAGTGAGGGCGTTCTCCGATATACACCAGACAAGCAAATTCCGCCGCAAGCTCAGCACGTGGTTGACTGCACGCGGAGGATTTGGAGGTACCGGATCAGGTCCCAAGACGGTGGCAACACCATCCGATCACCAAGACGGCTGGCAAATCCTCCCAGAGCACGACGAGAAGGGCTCTGTGCTCCCAGGAGAAACGCCTACCAAGGAGGACCCTGGTCTTACCCCTGGTGCTGCTGTTGACCCGCTCGAGCTTGTACAAGCAAGCGACAGCGCGTTTTGTGGTGGTCGATTGGGCTTTATTCTTCTTTCAGACAACGGATGGCAAGCGATCACACAGGAGGACCTGGGGCTTCTTCTTCACCATGCCTTCGGCCCGTCAGGGCACGCATACACATGGACAAACTTGCATGCGGACTCCACATGGATCACGCATGCCATGAAAGGATCCAAGGCCGCCGCGCACAAGAAGTACCCTAGCCACGGCATCGACGAGCTCAACAGCCCACAGAAGCGAGATGCCTTTGCCAAGGCATCAAATGTTGGCCTCGTGCCTCTATTTTTGCCGTGCCTCAACCGTGCAGAATGCATCGGCGGCGCCACCCTCGAACACGTGTCGACCGTCATCCGCGACGACATTTATGACGTGGGCATTCTCATTTGGCAATTACAAAGAATGGATCAAACAGAACGACGCGGCGATTGGCCAGGACTGCATTCTATTGCCAGAGGTTGGTGGCGACACCCGCTGCGATATGGCACACCTCCGTGAGCAGCGCACGCAGGCACAGGATAACCGTATCGCAATTATCCTTGCATCGCAGTTTGAGTCAGTACTCGAACAGCGCAACATGATCATCATGATCCGCAAGGCCAGAGGCTTGTCGCTGATGAGCGACAATGCTTTCATGAAAGAATGGCGTAAGTTGGATGAGTTCATATGGGAATATTGGACTAACGATTTTCCTGCATACGTGAAACAAAGGCACTACTGCAGGGGCATCAACGCCATGGTGGTCTGGAGTGCAAACGACATTGCCTGTGCTAATCATGGTCAGACCATGTTAGACACCCGTCGCCATCAGGGCCGCGCCCTTACCATCGTGCGCGAGCTCGTACAGATGGACTTTTTGGGCGGCGCCCCGACGCTTATGCCAGTACATGTGAAAGTGGACTACTCACGTTTCACCGACGTGATGCAGTACTTCCGTAGCCCTGCCGTGATTGGGCCAGGCAAAGCGGCACAATGGGGCGTACACCCAAACTTCGATTGGCACACGGGCGACCTGATCAGGACGATGCAAATGCGTGGTATTACAGTTCTTCCATCAGACCACTGGATTGATGCGTACGACAGAGTCACGCCTCAGGCTTGGCATTCAAAGCGGAATAATCACAATCGGGCGACGATCACGACTCAGTTTTGTGATGCAGTATGTTACCGCAACTTCTGTGCATTGATCCAGTCATTGCCATCGCAGCCTTATCCATTCAGACCTCCTATCCTGACTCCGGTCACGGACGCACAGGCCTACACCCAGGCCGCAGAGATTATGGAGGCTCGCCAATTTCGTGAAAAGATGACCAACGAGTGGAAGAGGAACCTCAGCCTCACGACGCTGATGACTCAGACTGCAGGAGAGATGGCTCATTGTGTCTGGATGACATCTTGCGCCAGCGGCACTTTGCCGAAATCAATGCCGTTGGCAACAAGCGATCCATGCATGCCCATCCCTGGACTCGCACAAGAGCCACCAGCACCAGATCCTACAAAGGCTATTCCTGCTAGCGATCCAAACGGTGATGCACGCGACGAGTTGTTCAACCATCTCCTCCTTCTGATCAGCGACTACCCTGGGGCGTGGGCATCTTGGGAATCAGACGAGAAGAAGGAGCTCTTTCACGCCAAAATCGTGATAGAAATGAAGGGTGCACGTGCTATTACTTGGGTCGTGTACGAGCAGCTCCTGCACCAGATGAACGACCTGGACGGCGATGGCGACTCGACAAAATCACGCATCATTGCAGAGCGCAACAGATTGAGCTCTCATCGTGTCGGCCCTCGTACTGACAAACCAAGATACTTTTACAGCATGCAAAGGTTTCTATACACAGAACGCCTTGGATCGTATTGCATTGGGACTCGCGGCCGACGTTCCAACTGCCGCCTTCGGTGCGGCCGCTGGGACAGACCACCAGACCGAGGACAGGCAGCCGCTGCCGCCAGGCCCACTTCCTGATCCACTGCCGCCAGGCCCGCAACCGATCCCGCTACCAGAGCCATTGCCGCCTGGTCCGCTTCCGATTAGCTCGCCCGCTGATCCATCGCCACCAGACCCGCTACCGACAGCCGCGTCAGTCCCGATCCCCGATGACGACATTGATGTGGAGGCTGCGGAGCTGGAGGCAACTCCTGCTGACGACGGACCTTTTCCTGACCAGCAATCGGATACGGTATGCATTCTGTCGTGGCAAGACTGTTGCGAGCGTTCCCTACATGAGGACACCAGCCAGATCCCGACATTCGACTATGCGTGCACCCCTCGCGAGTACAAGCTTCAAGCAGGTCACGCGGATGATCATCCATACGTACCTCCTCCGTTGCGGGGCACGCCTGCGACCAATGGCATGGCTTTCTTGCAGGACGATGATTGGACGAACCAATTGTCATGCGACGATTGTGTAATCGCCCATGCGCCTGACATTGTTCAGTCTGGTTGCTTCCCAGAATGGCAATGGATATCGCTCCCGCCGTACGACGAGGTACGCTACGGACCTGAGCTACTTGATGAGTGGTTTGGCGATCCTGTTTGGATGAGCAAAGACATCGCGACAATGCTACGTCATGAGATCCACTACAAAAAGGTCCATATTGACCAATTCAATGATCGACGTGTCAACATATGGCCGAACTCGGCACAACACTCTTGGAATATGCCCAGCAATATGCAATCATTTCAGGACATGGGTCAGTGGAAATTTCAAGAGCGTCGTGGACCCCACAACGGACCTTCCACCGAGGCGGCCATGGCACATTTTAAAAAGGATGGTGAACCAGATAGATACATGGACTGGACTGATTTCTACCCGATCTTCGTCACTCGTGCGCTCCAGAAGCACATTGACCCGCAGGAGAACCGGATCGAGATATATGCCAAACCAGTCCCCGACGGGAGCGATCCCAGCTGCTTCGATTGGAACAGCGTTATCGCTATCAGATGCGTTGGAGGTCACAGTTGCGTCAACCCACTCTCCAAACCGTGGAATATGGGCTGGGAGAGTTTACAATGGACAGACGTGAAGTACCTCCACCACGGCACGACACTTCGTGCCTGGCGAAGCATCCTCAAGTCAGGGGTTATTCCAGGCTATGTTGATCCGTCTTCTCAGCACGGAGGCATTCTTCAGTTCCAGCACCTACGTCACAACGTCAAAAAGAATCTTCACACCTCGGTACAATCGTACAAGTTCAAGCACTACAAGAACGAGGTAGAGCTGGTAATCGACATGGAGATTGCCACAAAGGCTGGATGCAGATTTTGGCTGGGAGCACAGGGCGCTATCATGACTGACGATGTGGTTCCAGCCGCTGCAGTACTCGCCATTCGCCGTCTCGCACCACGCAGCGAGAATGGCAGGCAGATATGGCCAGAAGGCACTACGTGGGTTTACCCGCCACTGGCTGCGAGACAACCATTGAGCAAATGCGAGATTTGCGCTGTTCCTCCAGGGACAGACACAATCGATGACCCTCCTGGGATTGCCCCAACTGGCATGGCCTACGACACGGCTCAGCAGCCACAGACACAGTCCGCCTCAGCATCATCGGCCCACCGGCCAATCGCCCCTCAGCTGGGGGCGACCCCTGTTGGCCACACAGCTGACGCTGACGCTTTGGATGAGGCCATGGTCCGTGCGATGGTCAACAGTTGTGGGCACAACACGCAGGATAAATAATGGTTGATTGCTATATCACATTGCAGAGAGGCCCTGCGACCCATTACATCAAATAGTACACAGAAAGATTGGGATCGAAGGCCTATCTTCAATGATGTTCGCATGGGGGACTTCACGATCGTCAAAAAGTGGTGCTCTACCAATTGCTACCACTATGACAATCACTTCCCCAAGGGCGACTACAATACGAAGGTGCGCATGAACAAGGGCCACACGTATGGACCA
The DNA here is from genome assembly GCA_963575745.1 of Prorocentrum cordatum. Taxonomy (NCBI): domain Eukaryota; class Dinophyceae; order Prorocentrales; family Prorocentraceae; genus Prorocentrum; species Prorocentrum cordatum. Next base: position 192,856 of record CAUYUJ010015390.1, on the reverse strand, counting down.
ATCATTCATCTCGGAGTCTTCGAGCAGTTTTTTCCGGTACAAATACCTATTCTCAACTACGGTTTACGATGGGTAAACATATGGTATTGCGACAAACATATGCCCCTCAAGCGCGTTGTATTTGCAATGCCAGTGCGCGCAGACATCAATCCGATTCACATGAATGTGGCGCTTCATGGCCCGTCGTCATGCAGCGATCAGATCAATAAGTTTAGAGAATCAGGTGTTCTGCCATATCGTGGAATGCCGAGCATTTACAAACCACGCATCCCACGTACGCCGACCAGACGCCCCGCTCCTCAGACACCCGATCCCGACGAGCTGGTGGCAACACCTGCCGGGGGGGGGTCCCACAGGCGACGAGGGATCCCGACACGACGCAGGCCAATCCACGGAGCCTCTGGTAATTGTCATTGTGGATATATCGACCATGCCACTCACAGATGAGGAGAGAGCAGCCAATGATACCATGAAGGCGGATTTGTCGGCAGAAATTCGCGCTGATGAGGACATTGGCTCGGGCATCCTTGATAATATTATTGGCCCGCCAGAGGATGTCCTGAACCACCGCGACTACGAGCCAGAGGATAATACCAGAGGGATCTTACAATCTTACGACCACCGCATATACCGCTGGACGTCGGAGTTGCTGGTGGACTCACCAATGATAAAGTAAAACAAATTATTGAGGTACACGCTGGCAGGGCCAACATTGTGGTGGACAAGATAGAGTCATGCTTACGATTTGAGATACAACTTGGACCAAACACAGAGTCAACACGTAGTTTAGTCGGCCGCAAGGCCCACCGCTCGATTGGCTGAACATCATCTTTACACAAGTTCGCCTCGAGCAGCGATGAACAATATAATTTTGAGCCACTTCACTATCCAAGAAAAGTGACCACACTTACACTTGTGGAACCCATTGCAGCCTCCTGAGGAGCAACGCCGAGGCGGAGTAACCAATTGCAGAATTTGTTCATGCAGCTTTTCGTGTTTGACAACGCGACTTTACGTATGGCCATGCACTTGCTTTGAGGTTTAGACGTGTTTCTTAACACGATCGTGTTCCTCAACACGACTTCGTAATGCATTCACTTTTGTTCCTTCTTTGCATTATAATTACATTGCGTTGAGAATGATCTGATGCCCAGCTCTAGTTTGAGAGCTGGGGGCAACACCTGCCGCGCTCAGGCGCGGCAGCTTCTGATGTTGCTTTAATTTGATCAGGCCCTCTGGCTCCGCCCACCCGTCTCTCATTCTTCTCCGCCCTCGAGTGCCGAAGCGTTTTTGGGGGGCGCGCCGAGGGGGCACCAAAGTGTGCTTGGCGAAGAATCAGGGACCCTGGGTGATCCTTCTTACCCTTTCTTGCCTAATCGTGACGGCCTTGTGCTGCGATTCCTTTTGCACACTGCTGTCGCGATTGGGGCGCGGCTGAAGCGATGCAGACTTCGCGCTCAGCTGCCTCGCAGCGCTGAGGATTTGAGGAGTCAAAGGGTGACAGGTTCTTTTCTGCCGTTCCCGAGCCCTGCCCTCGCGGGCGGGATTCGGGACGGAGTGTGTGAATAGAACCCGTATAATACCCTCATATATACTCCTTATCCTCGCCTCTCCTGCGCCTGGCCGTTCGGGCTCAGGCATTGGAATAGATCGATCAGACCCTTGATCGTGCAGGAGGAAAAGATATCCATCTTTCCCTCCTTTCCTCTACCAACGGATCAGGGGTTCCGTGCCTTTGCACTCTAACCCCATGCACAAGTTCGGGCCCAAGTTGGCGGCGGTGGACCTCGCTGCGGCGTCGCTGGACCTCGCCACCGCGGGCCCTGGTGGCCTCCGGAGCTTCCGCCAGGGAGTTCGCTGGGCGGGCGTCCACGAGGCGAGAGGGCGGTGCTCGAGGGCGGGACGGTCTGCCGCTTCCCCTGCCAACTCCCTCCCTGGCCAGGCCGGGCGCGGAGTAGGCGTGGCCCTCGCGGCAGAGGATGCCGTCTCACACGCGCGGCCGAGGCCCGTGCTCGAGCGCTGGGCCCAGGTGGAGGTGCAGGGCTTGAACCGCTCGCACTGCGGGCGGCCAGTGGCCGCCCGGCGGCGCGAGGGCTCGCTCGCTTTGGCGCGGCGGCAGGTCATGGCGCGCCTGCTCTTCCGGGCCGAGGCGTTCGCGGCGGGGCCGTTCGCGATCGTCGAGGTCACCCGCGTTGTCGGCGGCGCTCGTGCACGCCGCCGTCGACTGCAGAGGGGGCCCCGCCGATGAGGCGCCCCCGCGCTTTCTCGCGGAGCTGGCGACGGGGCCGCAGCGGGCGGAGCACGCTGCCGCGCTCGACGCCCGCGACTTCGCGGGGCCCGATGTCCGCGCGAGGTTGGGGGACCTCTGGGCGACTGGCGCAACCCGCTGCCGAGGGCGCGGGCCAACGCGGGCTCGGACTCCAACTAGGGGGCCTTGGCGGCCCACGATGTCAAATTCATGACCTCGACAGTCTCCGAGCCGCGCGAGGTGCGCCGGGTGCGAGGGGCCCCGCTTCCCACGGGTCTCTGCGCAGTCGAGAGGAAGGGCCAGTCCGCCAATGGGGGCCCAGCGGGTCGCCGGGCAGATACTCGGCGCGGTGCCCGGCAACTCGTTCTTCAGGCCTTTCGCCAGCGAGGAGTCCATGCTGGCGGCCTCGTCGGGCTGGATGTCCTCGCACTTGCCCGAGGGCCCCCTGAAGCCGTGAAGGGGCCATCGCGCCGACGACGATGATGGCGTCCTCGCGTCGCTGAGACATGTTGCGATAAGGCTTTCGACGCGCGCGCTCGGCCGACGCGCGCGAGTGGCCCGCGCGGCGTTGTCTGACATGGCTCGCGCCCCCCCGAACCCGCGCAGAGATGTTGTGCGTTCTACATGGTGGTGCAACGTATGTGGTGCAAACGACGCGGTGCAATATATTCGGCGCGCGTTCCACATGGCGCCATCGACGCGGTTGTGCAACCTGCGTGCTGCAACCTTATGTGGTTCGATCTATGTGGTGCGACAGATGCGGTGCAGTCTACGCGGTGCAATTGCAAGTGGTGCAGTTTATCTCGAACAACTTGAAGTTGCTTATTCCACTGTTCGCGCAATCGGCCCGCCCGCCCACCCGCGACTGTTCTTGCAGCGCCCGCGCGGCGGATATTGCGATGAGTGATTGGTGTTGGCTGGTTCATCTTTGCGGCCGCGCTAGTCCGCGCATGCTCGCGCGCGCAACGGCCAGCTAGTTTGGCGTGACCGGCGTGGCCGCGGCGCCGCTGACCGCTGGGCTTTTTTTTCAGCGGGCAGTTCAGTGCGAGTCGGTGACTTCGTCGGGCGGGGTATCATGGCGACGTCAACGATGGTAGACACGATGATCGTTGCGATGTCGGTGGCGATGATGGCGACGACGACGGGAAAACCAATGGCGGTGACGATGTTGATCGCGCCAGTGGCGATGACCGTGTCCTCGCGTCGGTGATGAAGGCTTTGGATGGAGTTTGACATGCGCGCGCGGGCGACGCGCGCGAATGGCCCGCGCGGCATGGTCCGACAGGGTTCGCGCCCCCCCCCCACCCCCCCCCAACCACCACCACCACCCCCGAGCGCGCGCGCAAGGGCGTTCGAATGATTCCGACATGCGGCGAGAAACGCCCGTTCGGTCGCACGCGATGGGATTGTTGCAGAACCCGCTGTCCCACAAGAATTCGCAGGATCGTGCTCGGGTATATTCCCTGGGGAAGCTGATGTTGCAAAACAGTGCGTTTTATTATGTCTTCGGGGCATACGATGTCTCGTTCCGAACTAAAGCCATTTTTTGTTACAGCGCGCGACGACGACGCGCGCGCACTTCGCCCCATGTTTTGCAGGGTATTCTTGCGACAGCACGCGTGCAAGTGCATTCAAACGATTTCGAGGCAGGCGAGAGGCGATACTTGATGTGTTCTTTCGAGAGATCGCAAGAACACGAACACACGTTGTTTTCCAGAGCTCGGATTGCGAAAATATTGTGTGTTTGCGTGTCGTTTCGGGCCGCTCGTATTCAGATATCAGCATAACTTAAGGTCGTTGACGAATGTATGCGTGAGCGCGCGGACAACGCGCGCGCGGGCTCTCTGGCACTTGTTTTCATTGGCATGTTGAATCTAGCAGGTTATCTCATGTGACACTCGAATGTGCACGCGCCGTGTTTGTTTCGCTAGAGGATGAAAAAGGGGGCGATGAATGACTGTCTGGGATGGTGCGATCTCATATTTCGGATGGGTGGGTGTGCACGGTCAGATACGAACAACAAAACGGGTGTAGTGTGAAACCCGGGGGAATTAGATCCCAATGCTTTGCACTGGAAGGATCAGCAATGTTGTGCGACCTACGCCGTGCACTCCGCGTCGTGATATGCAGGCGGTTGCGGGGCGCCGACGGCGATCACGTGGCCGCCAGACCGGCCCGCAGGCCCAAAGGACGGGCGGCGTCGAGGCGGCGAGTGGGCGGCGACGGGGAGCGCGGGGCCGCCGGACCGACCCGCAGGCCCAGCTCCTGTGCCACAGGCAAAACCGTTAGTGCAAACGGTGTTTGGGGAAAGCGAAACATCGATGCCACCATCTTCTCGAGCCCCGACTCATGCCCCCACCCCCCGCAGAGACTGTGCAAATCACGTAGGATGTCGCCTCGTCGTTCGGGTTTCACGTGATATCAAACCATCCCAGGCCACCCGCCACCGCCCCCCGTTTCGTAAGGTTATGCGAGAGCAGCAACGCATTCGAAACACAGTTCCGCAACCCCGCTTTGCAGAACATATCATGAGGTCAAAACGCGCGTGCACATACTGAAACCGAGCCAGCCACGTCAACATACAGGTTTCACGTCCAGTTTTGCGCTCAAAATCCAATTCCAACTGTCCCGACCGCGCACGCCCGAACCACCGACCTGCGTTGACGCCCCCGCGCTGGCGCGGCCTTTGAGACGAACTGGGATGTCCCATGATGCCCCATGTTCGAGCGCCATCGCGGCCGCATCAGTTGTGCGCGAGCGTTCGCGCACCAGCGCGGGTGCGCAGACGCATCAGCAAACGTCAATCGACACCGTAATGCAAAACAAGTTGCGGGTGGGTGGTGGGCGGATGGGATGATTGCGCGAGCAGTGGAGTTGACAGTTTTTGCTCGAACAGGAATTTAAACATATATTCAACCCTCGTCCCCCCTCCACGGGGTGAAGGAACCCCTTTGGGGCATTGCAGGTTACTTATGCTTTTCGTTCGTTCTTCGATTTAAATTCAAGCCACCCCATCCCTACCGGTACCGCATTGTCGCCTCCCTCATCCCTGTCTAACGCCGCGTGGTCTCAGCCATCAATGAAACCAGGAGGGCCACGCACGTGCGCCGCCACGCGCGTGCCGTCGCGCGCGTGTGTCGAAATTTGTCCAAAACCATTTCGAAATAGGGCTGTTCAAGAACATGTGAAAACATCACGTGCTTTCCTTAAACATTGCGCCGCATTACGTGCATGTCTGCTCGCGCATACCATCAGCACCCTCATCAGCGCCATCACATCACCGCATTCATTGTCATGGCCAATCGCTTCCATTGCCGCCATCATTAGCCAACCACCTTCATCCACGACACATGGAAATCATGATCGTCATCGTTGTCAGGAGCATTGGCGCCGTCATTGGCCTTGCCATCGTAATCGTCATTATCGCCACCACCACTGCTACTATCATCATCGTTGCCAGCATTGTCGGCGTCATCATGATACCACACCCGCCCGAGTCTTTGACCCGCACCGAAGATTCCCCGCGTCAGTGCGGCCCTTGAGACGCGCTGAGAAGGTCCTATCGGTAAGTGCCATCGCCGCCGAATCGCTTGTGCCACACGAGGTGGCTCCTCTGCGCGCGAGCTTGCGCGCGCTAGCGCAGCTGCAAAGATGCGCCAGCCAGTGCCAAGTATTCATCACAATCTTGGCTGCGTTGGTTGTGCAAATCTGTTTGCATGTGGGAGGTGGGAGGACCATACATTTTGCGAGTTGGTTGTGGCACGGGGGATTGTCCCCCTACATTGCGCTACGCAGCTTGAACGCATGCACACACATTCACACACGCACAACACATACGCATAACACATACGAAGTGCACCGACGCGCTGGTTAAGGGCTATGATAGATGCTTGCAGCATGTTGTCAAATAGATTTGAGAGTTTGATTTGCAGTCACATGCGTATGTGGATTTGTTAGTTTGATGGGCGTGTCGATGGTAATTGGACGTGAACTCCTGTTTGCAGTTCGACTTGCATTCCGATTATAATATTCGTTGTGCGTTCAGATTTGCACCCCGACCTTGGTTTCGATCTCGGTGCTTGCTTGCCCTTCGATGTGTGTTCAAGCCTGGCTGACGATGTGCATTCCGATGTGTAATTGCATCTTCCGTTATTTGATTTCAATTCTTGACGCTTCGCGTATCCCCACCAGCCCATCCTACACCAGGCGCTCGAACGAAGAGCGCCGATGATCGGCAGCTGTTCTCCTCCTCCTCTTCCTCCTCCTCCGCCTTCTCCTCCTCCTCCTCTTCTCCTCCTCCTCCCTCACCTCCTGCTCCTCCTCCTTCTCCTCCTCCTCTTCCTCCTCATCTTCCTCTTCCCTGGTGGCGTCTTGGAAGTATCTTCGAACGTTTTGGTGGGCTCTTGGGCCTTGCGGGCGGGCGGGCGGCGCTCCGCCCGCCCGCGCGCGGGGCCCAAGAGGGGGTCCAAGACGTCTCTCGGAGCCATCTTGGAGGAGATCGATCAACGAAGGGGGGGTCCTAAATTTCAGCCCCCCCCCTCAGGAGCCACGATCCTCGTGAGGGGTGTCGAATTTTAGCCCTCCCAGGGGTCGATCTTGGACGTTCTGACCGATCGCGGCCCCCCCTGTCCAGGTCAGTGGCGAGGGGGTAGGGGGAGGGGTAAACCCCTCCCCGAAGGGGAAGAAGGAGGGGTGGAAGAGGAAACTCGTTAAACCACCGACGCCCTACTAAAGGGCTGGTGGGATTCGATGTGCTTTCCCCACTGGACGTGTCGACCTCCCCCCCCCCCCGAGCAGGTTTCCCCTTCCATGGTCTCCCGCGTCACTTGCTCTCAAGGGTTGCTCGTACTCGCCGCGCGCACCCGACTTGGGCGCACTGGCGCGGCCTCGCGCGCACTCCGCTGTCGTCGTGCCAGACGAGTGGCGCAGCGTGCCGACGAGCGGCGCGGCGTGGCACTGCGCTCTGCCTGCCAGCCACGGCGGGAGTCGTGCCTCTCATTTTCCAGCAAGGGGAGGCGGATGAGGGCCGATGATCCTCATGGACGTGTGTGAGCCCGATGTATGCTCACGCGTATCAGTTGCGCCGATATCGCGCAGTCAGCTCCTGCATCGCATTGATTGGCGGCTTCGGTGGATCGGCACACGTTGGCGCTATCACACGTTCTGAGGATCGTCGAGGGGAGAGGGGAGTAGTCATGTGTCCCAAGCGGTGCTTGCCCTGAGGTGTTACTGCCGTCTACCATCTCAGTGCTTGTTCCCCACCGAGGTTCCTTGTGGCAAGACGCTGGTTGTAGGAGAGTGCTCTCTTACCATCTGGGCCATACCGCGCGTTATGTCCCCTCCCCTCCCCCACCCCCTCCCACCCCAGAACGCAACGTTCCCCCTCTCAGTGCGTCCCCGGCAGCACTGCCGCAGTGCGCCCGGCACCAGAGTCTGGGGGGGGTCCTTGCGTTAGGCCCCCTTTCGTCCCCCCTCCCTTCCCCCCCCCATATGTTATGCTCGTTCTGGCCGCGAATAAAAGCTGCGCTCGTGTGGGGAAGCGCCCCTGCGGGAAGGCGCGGGAGGCCTTCTCGGAGGCGGCGAGGCCTTGCGGATGGCCGCGCACGCGTGCCCTCCAAGAGGCGTGAGGCCCTCTCTTGGGGCCGCCCCGCTTATCCGACCCCTGACCACCGATTCTGAGTACCGCCACGTAAAGAGGAGGAGGAGGAGGAGGAGGAGGAGGAGGACGGAGGAGGACGGAGGAGGACGGAGGAGGAGGGAGAGGAGGAGGAGGAGGAGGAGGAGGAGGAGGAGAGTATTGAGGAGGACGGTGTAAGACGGAGGAGAAGGAGGAAGGGCAGGACGGAGGAGGAGGAGGAGGACGGAGGAGGACGGAGGAGAAGGAGGAGGTTGAAGAGGAGGCGGCGAGGAGGACTGAGGAGGAGGACGAGGAGGACGAGGAGGAGGAGGAGGAGGAGGAGGGAGGAGGACGGAGGAGAAGGAGGAGGAGGAGGAGGCTGAAGAGGAGGAGGAGGAGGAAGAGGAGGAGGAGGAGGGAGGAAGACTGTGGATAATGGAAGAGGATGAGGACGAGGAGGAGGAGGAGGAGGAGGAGGAGGTTGAGGGAGGAGGAGGAGAGGAGAGGAGGAGAAGGAGGAGGAGGAGGACGGAGGAGGTGGAGGAGGAGGAGGAGGAGGAGGAGGAAGCGCATGGAGGAAGAGGAGAAGGAGGAGGAGGAGGAGGAGGAGGAGGAGGAGGAAGGAAGACGGGCCCTTTTGCGCCCCTCCGCCCACGTACTCGGCCGGCAGTTTGGGGGCGCGCGCGCGCGCCGCGATACAGCATGGTAGGGCGGCGGTGGCGCGTGCCGAGGGTGGCTGCGGGGTGCCGGTGACGAGCTCGCGCGGGCAGAGCGCACATCTTCCACGCCGCCGCCGTCGCCGTCGCAGACCGCTCAGAGCCCCGAATCATCAGGGGTAACTCGGGTCAGGGCTAACTCGGGTTTGTTTTTCGGGATTCCGAACCCGACTTACCCCGGACCCGAGTTACCCCGGATAATTCGGGCGTCCAGAGCCCCAAATCATCAGGGGTAACTCGGGTAAGGGCTAACTCGGGTTGGTTTTGTCGGGATTCCGAACCCGACTTACCCCGGACCCGAGTTACCCCGAATATTCGGGCGCCCAATCCGCAGTCGTGGGTGTCGTCGTCATCATTAGTTTTCTCCTCGTCGTGCTCGTCCTGCATCCTCCTCCACTGCACGTCAGGAGTCAGTCAATGCAGTTTCCAGGTCCTCCCTCCTTCCCCTTCTCCCTCTTCTTCTGATGGGGCCGAGGGGAGGATGGGAAGGGGAACTTGGGCATGGTGATCGTTTTCTTTTTCATTGTTTTGCCGATCGGCGCGGGCCCTCGCACCCCTACCCCCCTTCGGCTGTTTTTGACGCCTGTTTCAAGCAAGTTGAGTCTCCCCCATAGGATGCACTGTTACAAACAGCCTCATTCAGCAGAGGTTCGGAGCCAACCGCCCACCATGTCGAGACGCCGAAGTAGAACACGTTCGCATGAGGGGGACGCATAACTCGAACAGTCCCCGGAGAGGGAAGAAGGGGGAAGGAGGAGGGCTTTAAACGTTCACATGAGGGGGACGGAATACCTCGAACAGTCCCCGGAGAGGGAAGGGGGAAGGAGGAGGGCTTCAGAGAGAGGTGGTGGAGCGAGGGTAGGAGCGGGGAAGATTAGAGGTGGGGGTGCGGGGAGGCGAGTGGGATCGGGGACGATGAGCTCTCGGGCGCTCCTGGGGCCGCCTTGGTGCCCTCCTGGGGCACCCGCTCGGGGCCCTCTTCGGAGCCCTGGCGGGCCTCTGGAGGCCATTTTTGGAGGCTATCGAGAGGAGTATCGGACGCTACCCTGAACCATCTTCGACCATTCGAGTTGCCTTGGAGGCCGTCTTGGAGCATCTGAGGCCCTCTTGGAGCCATCGTGGGCCATCTGGGTCGCCCTGGCACTTCTCGGCTCGCCCCAAAAAAACCTCAGGGAGGGGTGGGGAAGGGTAGCCCTCCCCGAAGGGAAGATGAGTATGAGAGAGGGTAAGAAGACATCGCTAGACCACCTTAGCCCCAAGGGCTGGTGAGATTTTTTCAGGGACGAGGAACGGGAGAAGAAGGAGAAGGAGAAGGAGGATGAGGTCGGGATGTGGAGGCGACGGAGCAGGAGGACGAGGAGGACAACGACGAACAATGGGCCTGCCTTGGTGCAAGCATGGCTCCGGGCGAGTCCGTCCAGGACCGCTTGAATCCGCGTTGAGCGGTTGGGTTTTCGGCGCGATCTAAGCGCGGTTGCAGGCTCGACGAGCGGATCGGAGAGTGTCTGGCTGAGAAGTCCGCACAGTTTGGGCGGGCAACGATAATGCCTTTTCTCTGGGCGAGTTGGTCCGGCACGGGTGCCGCCCTTCTGGTGTGTCAGCAAGGCCTACATGATATCCAGTTGCCTACTGCAACCACCGACACCGCAATAGCGTAGCAGAAATGAGTTTGAATGTTCAACGTCTCGAGCATCTCCACCAGCCCATCAAGAAACGATGCCCATGGGGCCAATGGGGCCGCCTTTTATCGGGGGAGCGTGGCGTCATTCGGCGAGCTCGGGGGGCCTCCATGGGCCACAGGCTCCTTGGATGCCTCTCGGAGTCTCTTGGGATGTCTCTTGGAGGCCTCTTGGGATGTCTCCTGGGGCTTCCTGTAGGCCTCCTGGGACGTCCTCGCCCAGGGCGTCTTATGGGGGCCTCTTGGGGGCCTCTTTGGGGGCCTCTTTGGGGGCCTGTGACCCCCCTTCTGAGTGCCTGTTTTGACCCCCATGGAACGGGGGGGCTGCAGTCGGCCCTTTCTACTTGTATAAGTAATGCAGCATGGGACATGACCCACAGTCCGCTCCAGAACGAGGGGGGGATTCTCCGAAGCTGGGTAGTCGAAGGCCAGACTGTCAGATTGGATTTGGCCCCAAGGGCCAATCTGGCCTGGCCAAACTGGGTGATTGGGGTGATTCGCCAGACTGGATTCGCGTTGGCTCCCTCGCCAGATTGCCCCCGGTTGCCAGATTGGGCCTGCCAGATTGGCGCCAGATTGGCTTCGACTACCCCTCGAAGGGCACGCGCAGCGCAGCACGCAGGGGGTCGGCCCCGGAGAACACTCGAGGACCCACACCGGAAACCAGAGGAGCGTTCCAGCTCGCCTGCTCCGTGCAGACGCGGCATCTCCGGAGAGGTTCGATGGAGCTTCGGCCCCGTGCCTCGATCGACCTCTGGCTTGCTCCAGTCGGGGACCGAATCATCTGGCTTAATATGTTTCCATCGAGGTTGATGCTTGGCTCCATCTGGCTTGCTTGCCCGTGTCCCATGCCATCGGGCTCAACATCTCCCAGCCACTACAGTCAACCCGCATAGTAAAGATGTGCAACCTTCCCAAGGGTACCCTCGCATCCTTGCCTCCTCGGTCCAGCCTTCGCCGCTTTCGTCGGCCGCGTCCCGCTCGAAACGCTTCGACATGGGCGTCCAATGCCCTTGCATCCTTATCGCGCATCCTTACTATACTGATTGACTGTAATCTGTTTTCATCGAGGTTAATACTTGGCTCCATCCGGCATCTGGCTTGCTAGCCCATGTCCCATGCCAGCGGGCTCAAAATCTTCCAGCCACTGGTCGTTCCGACGGAACGCCTCGGGAACTGCCACCGGGGAAGCAACAAATACGGCCCCCAGGAGCGCGACATGTTCTCCGCGGCGTTCAAGAACTCCCTGTCTGAGCGCCGCCACGCCGTGCGCGTGGCAGTCGGCGCGGGGCCCCAGCGGCCACCCTTTCCCGCCTGGGCGGTGCAGGAGGGACCAGTGGGAAGCCAGGGGTGGGTCGAGGGGAGGTGGAGCAGGAGGAGGAGGAGGAGGAGGAGGAGGAGGAGGAGGAGGAGGAGGAGGAGAGGAGGAGGAGAGGAGGAGAGGAGGTGGAAGGAGGAGGCGGATGAGGAGGAAGAGGAGGAGGAGGAGGAGGCGTGAGGAGGAGGAAGATGAGGAGGAGGGGGAGGAGGAGGAGGAGGAGGAGGAGGAGAGGAGGAGGAGGAGGAGGAGGAGGAGGAGAGGAGGAGAGGAGGTGGAAGGAGGAGGAGGAGGAGGGAGGAGGAGGAGGAGGAAGATGAGGAGGAGGGGGAGGAGGTGGAAGGAGGAGGCGGTGGAAGGAGGAGGGGGAGGCGGAGGAGGAGGAGGAGGGGGAGGAGGAGGGGGAGGAGGAGGGGAAGGAGGGGGAAGAGGGGGGGAATCGAGGGGAGGCGGGTAAGATGGCAGGGGCCGGGGGCGGAGCAGGGCCGCCCAGGAGGTGCCTCAGCCCTACCACCAGGGCTGGACCTAAACTTTGTTTTTCTTGCTGTCTTTGCTTTGTTGTTCGTTGTGCTCTCCCTGTTTTCCTGTATGCGAAGAAGAAGGAACAACACATAAGCATAAGCTCTTGGCGCTCCGCTCGGATTTCTTGGATCCGCGCTGGGCCCCCCCTGGCGGCGCCTCTGGCGCCGCCCCTGGCGCGGATCCCAGAAATCCGCGCGGAGCGCAAACAAATATGTGTATGTGCTTTTGTGTTCTTCTATGTACCTCCCTGCCAGAACGAAAAACAAACCACAGCCGAAGTCCAGCAACAGAGCGTTTAGGTCCAGCCCTGCCTGCCACCGCGGAGGGAGGGTGGCTCCCTGTTTCCCTCCGCACACACCTGGGCCTCATTTCCGGGGGTTGCTAGAGGTGCCCCTGGCCCATGGTGCACCCCCCCGCTGTTCGCTCAGGTTTGGAGCCCCCAGGGCCACCTGGGCCTCGTGCGGTGTGTTCTTGAGGCCGTGGGGGCGTCTTTGGAGATCCTGGAGGCACCTTGGGCCGAGAGCACTTCCAGCAACACCATACATCTGTCATGGCGCCAACATCGCAGAGCGGATTTCGTTCGGAAAACCATAGATTGGGCCTGGACTGTCCCGGATAATTTCGTTCCGGACTTCGAGGTGACTTTCGTGCGGATCTCTTGCTGACCAGGAATGGAGACTATAAAACAAATCCACGTGCAATTCATTACGTTTTTCGCTTGCCGTTTCGGGGCTATGCTTTGGCAGAAAGCCACCCACAAATCAGTTGCAGTGACATTTGGTGGGCCACAGCGCCTAGGACCTTTCTCTTTTGCGCTGTGCCGCTCGCCTGACATCCTGACGCTGCGGCCTCCGATCTACGTTTGAGGCGGGCATGTCCCTCTGCAGAAGGAGTGCCCAGGAACAGGAACAGGTGTCTGGGTACGATACGATGGTCCGTGCTCTTTTGACTCTGGCTGGTCACTGTTTGGGCTATGTTTTAGCTCTCTTCCAAGAGCCGCCTGCAGGAGCACGTGCCCGACCTACATCTCACCACCCACCAAACCACCCCAACCCAACCCGAAGGTCTCGATTTGCCCTCCATTTCCAGTTGGGGGGGTCGGGGAACATCGAGAAAACACATATGGAACCCGTACCCCCCCCACCCGAAATTCGGGTCTTCGGGTTGGGTTGGGGTGGTCTGGTAGGTAGTCAACATCTGCGTATGCCTGGCCGTCAGAGGGGGCCGCCCGCCCTCTCTCCAGACCCCCCTTGCGCCAAGAGGCGAGCACGCCTGGCCTCGCGACGGCGGGGGCCCTCCGCCCTCCGCGGGGGCCCTCCGCCCTCCCTTGGTGGGGGGGGCTCCGCCCTCCGCGGGGGCCCTTCGAGCAGGGGATCTTGACTGCATCGTGGCTCTCTGCTGCCCGAAGGCTGTTCCTCGCCGCAGCGAGGCAAGCGTGCTCCTCGGGATATCCCCAGGAGGGGCCACCTGCGACGATCCTGCGCGGGCGTCGGAGGTATCCCCTGGGGGACGAAAATCGAGGCTGCCGTCGGATGCCCTGCACTCGAGCCCCTGCCGCGGCGCCCCCCGAGGGGGGGGGGGGGCGACGGAGAGCGACGCAGGAGTGTTCCTCAGGATCCCCGGGAGGGGACCTGCGACAGTCCTGCGCACGCGTCGGAGATTCCCTGCAGTCGATGCTGCCGTCGATGCTGCAGCCGATGCCCCTGCGATGCTGCCCTGCGATGCTGCCCTGCGATGCTGCAGTCGAGGCTGCAGTCGATGCTGCAGTCGATGCTGCGACAATCCTGCGCACGCGTCGGAGATCCCCCTCCTCCTCCTCCTCCTCCTCCTCCTCCTCCTCCTCCCTCCTCCTCCTCCTCCTCCTCCTCCTCCTCCTCTCTCCTCCTCCCCTGGGGGACGAAAAATCGGCGCTGCCGTCGGAGAGCCCTGCGCGAGCCCCCGCCGCGCTCTCGGGGGGGGGGGGGGGGGGCGGCGGCGGAGAGCGCCTCGGGGGCGGGGCGCCCGAGCCCGGCGGGGGGGGATGGGGGGGGGGGGCCTCGGGGCTCGAGCGACGGGGGGCCCGTGCAGGCGGGGAGGAGGAGGGAGGAGGGAGGAGGGAGGAGGAGGGAGGAGGAGGAGGGGGAGGAGGAGGGAGGAAGGAGGGGGGGAGGAGGAGGAGGAGGAGGGAGGAGGAGGGAGGAGGAAGAGGGGGAGGAGGAGGGAGAAGGAGGATGAGGAGGAGGAGGAGGAGGAGGAGGAGGAGGAGGAGGAGGAGGAGGAGGAGGAGGGAGAGGGAGGAGCTAGAAAGCGTGGGAGGCCAGTCAGAACATGCAGTTCTCCTCGGGCGTCGGCCTTAGATGCAGAGAACCCTCCCAGTCCAGGTCCCGGAGGCGGCCAGTGGGGCGGGCGATGACCAGCCAGAAATTGTGACCTCTACACATTGCCAGTGGCGGGCTGTTTCTCAATCCCAGGGCTTTTTCGGAGGGTCAGGGACGACGTCGGGATGGTGTGGTGTATGGTTCTTTCCCCGTTTTCCCGGGGAAGCGACGAAGAGTGTATCGACCGGATTTTTTTTCTTCACCAGGATCCGCGTTCCTATGCGAATGTCAGTGCAGGGCCGCGCAAAACATCGGTGTATAGAGTTCCGTTCCCTAACTAGGGGGGGGGGACATCTTGGCGGGGGCCGTGATATCTCCTCAGGTGGCATGGCGCCCCTTCTTGTTTCACGCACATGCCACCGGCCATGATCTGCGCCCCCCCCTCTTGGACGCTCCCCCCATTGGCCGCGGCCCCGATAGTCAGCGCGCGGGATCTCGCAGAATTGTGCAGTGCCAGGGGCGCACTGACCCGGGCTGGAGTGCAGCATCCTGCAAGCAAGGACTGACTGACCCGGGTCCGGATTTCGACACGGGTCAGTAGGTTTACATCGGACACGTCCCTCCCCTCTACAGGAGGAATCTCCAAAAGTAGTCCACAAAAGTAGTCTGGGGGCATTTTTTCTCTATTTGTTTGATTTCTTTCTGGTTGTGTCCTTCTTCTCGTCCCCAAAAAAACCCGCCTGCAGGGCGCCAGGCCCGACCTGACAGCAGGTCGCCGAGGGCCGAGGCCCCGGGGGCGGGGGCCGAGCCGGGAGGCGCAGCGTCCTGGCCTGCCGAGGGGGCCGCCGGAAGGTGCTTCACTCAACCCGGCAGGGAAAAAACACACAGAGAGACACAGCGAATCGTCGATTCCCCAGAACACGTGGGAGGATATGGGACGTGGGGGGGGAAGACGAAAGC
>CAUYUJ010015390.1:172500-175000 GCA_963575745.1 Prorocentrum cordatum | reverse complement strand
CCGCGTTTCGACGGGTAGCGTGCATCAGGTGCCCTTCCACCCGCTGGGTCTGGGCCGAAACATCTCGGTGTGGTAATCTTCTCGGAACATGGATACACCTTGATGTCGTTCTGGCGCCGCGGCTCGCTGCCGCCGTCGGGATCCTCGTTGGACTTACCACCCCGTCGTCTGTGCTACCCGACAGGCTGGGGCTGACGTCCTCGGGTCGTTCCCTTGTCCGCACCTGGACGTTGGAACGTTATCGCGCCATTTTGGCTGCGCTAGGTCGTCTCGGTGCCTACCTCAGGCCTGTTGGACGCACCTGCATGCCCGTTCAGGGGCTGTCATGGCACCTGGATTGCATCGGCTTCGCCTCCCTGGGCGCTGTCGTGAGCCGCCTGATCCGCGGCCCTGCGCGCGTTAGGTAATTTAGTCGCCTTCGCGGCCCGTTCGCGACCTTCCGCCGCTGGCGCTTCCGCCTGCGGCTGTATATGTCTATGTATATGTATATATATATATATATAAATATAACACCAGCCCCGCGCCGCTCAGTAGCTAATTAGGCTGGTCCGTGCCCCGGACCCCCTCTCGGCGACTGCTTCGCGCGTCCGCCCGCGACCAAAAAAAAACAACCACACCAGCCCATCCAGAGACGAAGCCCACTTGGAGCGTCTCGTGTGCCTCCGGGAGCCCCGTGGGGAGTCTTTTGCGAGCCTCTTGGAGGCCTCTGGGGCGCCTCTTGGGGCCTCCTGGGCGCCTCGTGGGGCCCTCTTGGGGCGCCCCTGGAAGCCGTAGGGGCGCTCCCAGAGCCATCTTGGAGAAGATCGATCAAACAAAAGGGTGGGTACCTAGTTCGCCTTGCCCCTCCAAGAGTGCCTAAACCGCCTCTTGGACCCCTCTTGGAGCGCTCTTGGGCGCTCGTGGCCGTCTTGGGGCCCTCTTGGGTTTCTCCTGGGGCCTTCATGGGCCCCCTTGGAGCTGTCTCGAGGCCTCGGAGGGCCATCGGAAGCGAAAAGGCGAGAATGCGCACGTCATAGATGCCAATCAGGTTTTGAAAGGATTTTGGCTTCTCGGGGGCCTCGTTTCCATAGCCACTTGGAGCCTTCTTGGAGCGGTCCTGGGACCTCTTGGAGCATCTTGGGGGCCATCTGGAGCCATCTTGAGCTTCCTGGGCCATCTTGGAGGTCATCTTGGGCTCTCTAAGGCCCTCTTGGGGCCACGCCTCGCAACACTTCCCTTCTGGGGTCCAGGGGAGGGGGCGGGGGGAGGGGTCAAGTTACCCCCTCCCCGCCCGCAAGCCGTCTCCCTCACTCCCACCCGCCCTCCCAACACATACGTAGCACCCGAGTCTGGCCCGAGCCTGAGCACATTCAGCAGTCGTCTTGGGATGGACAGCTACAGGGGGCCAATCTGCCGCCGCCGCCGCCGCCGCCGCCGCCCCCCGCTGCCAAACCGCCGCTGCCGCCACCGCCCCCCGCTGCCAAACCGCCGCCGCCGCCGCCGCAACCACTGCCGCCACCGCTACCGCCGCCGCCGCCGCCGCCGCCGCAGCGGCCGCCGCCGCCGCCGCCGCCTCCGCCGCCGCCGCCGCCGCAGCCGCCGCAGCCGCCGCCGCCGCCGTCGCCGCCGCCCCCGCTGCCAAACCGCCGCCGCCGCCGCAGCCGCTGCCGCTGCCGCCGCTTCCGCCGCCGCCACCGCCGCCGCCGCCGCCGCCGCCGCCGCCGCCGCCCCCGCCCCCGCCGTCGCCGCCGCCGCCGCCGCAGCCGCCGCAGCCGCCGCCACCGCCGCCGCAGCTGCCGCAGCCGCCGCCGCCGCCAAGTGTATTCTGTATTGTTTTGTTGTCAGGGATTGTTGGGGGGCCGCATCGGGTTGGCTGCGCATGTTCCGAATTTGGAGGCAGAGTGTGTTTTGCATTGTTGTTTTACAAGGAGTGGTGGGGGGGTGTCGGCATGGACCCTGGTTGGCCCCCAGTCGCCTGGGGGAGGGGGTGTTTATTGATAGGGAACAGTGATACACCTCCCCCGGAAGAGGGAGGGGTCGGAAGAGAAGCCGCTCGAACCCACCTACGCCCAGAGGGCTGGTGGGACTCACCGAGCTCGGCTGCGTCGAAGGACGATGCCAACATTGATCTGTTTTATCCTGATATCGACTGGGCAGCATATTTTCCATAGTTGGAGGCCTCAGCAAGGGGCTGTTGCGGTACACCACATGTGCCAGTTCTCGAAGGTGGGCCAGGAATGTAAACGAGGGAAACGCCATATGAATGGTATTCCCCCTGCCGAGCCAATTGCTGTTTTTTGTTGTTGTTCGAGGGCAGCCATGGCCTCGCGATCTGTCGTGTACATAGGATGGGCATGTCTGGAATACCGCACGAAACAGGAAAGGCGCCAGGACGAGATATGTCGCAACAACAGGCTGCGCGACGAGCAAAACTTAGGACGCGACTCGCACCATGCAGTAGACACTCTCGCCCTTGCTAGGTCTGTCTCCTTCCTACTCGGTATACCAGCCGCGGAACGCT
>CAUYUJ010015390.1:160000-170000 GCA_963575745.1 Prorocentrum cordatum | reverse complement strand
CGCAGGGCGGGCGCCATGTCGTCCTCAGTGGTTGACGGGCTGCCCTTCTCCGAGGAGAAGAAGAAGTACATCCTCGAGACCCTCGATCCCATTCTCGAGGATTTGGCGGTTCTGGGAGGTTCGGAGGGTGGTTCTACAAGGTTCTGGGGGGGTTGGGGCAGGGTCTCCGGAATCCATGGCGCCATAGAGGTTTGGAGTGTTCAAGGGCGGTTGTACGTATCCTGGGGACCCTCGATCAGATCCTCGAGGAGTTGGCGGCGGGAGGGGCAGGAACGCATCGGTCCGAAATATCCACCGACTGCGCAACCGATTTCCCACACTTCCAGGACACAGTGGCCATTCTTTATACATTGTGAAGAGCATTCGACCCATTCCACCAGCGTGGCTCTGTTGTTGGCCAGAGGCCTCTTGGATGCCGGTGGGCATCTCCTTGGAAGCCCCTCGGAAGCCTCATAGAGGTGGGTTGGCTTCGGAGTTTCTCGGGGGCCTTCTGGGGGCCTCGTTTGGGCATCTTTGGGGCCTCCTGGAGCCTCTGGGAGGTTCCTTGGGGGCTGGCTGGCTGGCTGTCTCGGAGGTCGTCGTGGGGCGGAGGGCTCGACGTGTCTGGTCGTGTTCCCCCTCTGATGCCTCTCTTGGGGCCTCTCTTTGACTGTCTCGGAGACTTACTGGCAGTCTTGGTGCCCTCTCGGGCCGACCCGAGGCCCCCTTGGGGGTGCCTCTCTGGGCCATCTTGGGTGATCTCGGGGGCCTCTCTGGGCCGTCTTGGAGCGTCGAACGCCAGGAACGGCGAGAGTGCTGAACTCTGCCCGTTTCTGTCCCTTGCCTGGCCCGATTGTCTTTATCGACAAGTCCTGCGGTCTGAAAGAAGCTGCAGTGGTCCGCGCTGCCACGCTGGCGAATAGCTGGGCGTGTGACTTGAACACCGACGCAAGTCGACTCATCGGATCCTAAGGCCAGCGGTTTCGGAAGGCTGGGCTCTCTAACCACTGCGTCTGATGGTGCAGTTATCTCTTCCAGAAATTCATGGCAACTCCACCAGGTTGGCCTCTCGGGGGCCCTGCTGGGGGCCTTTTGGAGCTTTCTTGCGGCGTCTTGGGGTCCCTGGGCCGTCTGGAAGCCTCCATGGGCGTCTTAGGGCGATCTTCGGTCGACTCGGGGGGGTTGCTCTTGGACCGTCTCAGTGGGCTCTTGGATTCCTCTCGGCCCTATTTAGGGCATTCCTGGCTCCACAAAATCACGCGACAACACTCCCTGGGGTCTGGAAGGTACGCGACGCGCTGAGAATGTGGGTTCCCAGGACCCGTAATCCTCATTCACTCAGGGCTGAAGATTGAGAGCTCTAATGAGCCTGAGAGCGCTCCAACTCGAGCATCAGGACATCTGTTTGCGTGTATGCATGTGCATACACGCATACAGACACCTAGAAGCATTGTACACATTCGTGCGTACAGACATACGTGAATACCATACCTAGAAACATCGGTATACACTATTCACATAAACTTGTTTGTAATAAGCTGTTTGTCAGCGTGGTCCCAATCATTTACGCTATTGTACTGTGCAGGTGGACGCCATGCAGAGTAAGCTATTTGGTTCAGGCTGTGTTATGTAAGCTCTGTGGCGCGAGCTATGCGGTGTCAACCATGTCGTATAAGATATGTGGCGTGAGCTATGCTGCGTAAGCAGTGCGGCGCGACCCTGTTTGGGCTATTCGGTGTGACCTGTGCTGTGCAAGCGGTGCGGTGCGAGCGGATCTTCCGAGGCCGCCACGCCGCGCTGCACGGCAAGAGCGGCTGCCTGGCCGGCGAGCGCGCACACGGCACGGCGGTGGCCGCCCCGCGGACAGCGTCGCTGCACGCGCGCGCGGAGAGCCTGCCGAATCGGCCCCACCCGAAGCAGCGCCTGCGCTGCAGCATCCGCGAAGCACGCCCGCGAGGCCCCCACACGGGGCGCCCCTCCGGGCGGGAGCGGGACCCGAGGGCCTCGCGGCGGCCCCGCCCCGCGGTGCACGCGGCGCCCTCCGGGCGGCCACGGGCGGGGAGGCCCTGGCGGAGCCTCTGCGGAGCCGCCCAGGGCGCGGGGCGCCCGCGAGGCGCCCACGCGCGGGCCGCGCGGCCGAGACACATCTCGGCGGACACGCCCGCAGGGCACGAGGCGCCCGCCGGGCGCCCACGGGCGGCGGGCCCGCGCCCGGCGCGCGCGGGGCGCCCAGAGAGGCGCCCACGGGGCTGCGATCGCGTGGCCGAGGCCTCGCCGGGCCCGGCAGAGGCCCGGCTGCTCCGGAAGACGAGCGCAAGGGCTCCAGCGTGCAAGCACGGCTCGGGGAATCTGCCCATGTGTGTGTGTTTGCGCATACACATACATGAGCAGGTACCTAGACATATGCGTGACAAAGACAGTATACGTATACCTATAAGTATACGTACACAGATACATGTACATGTACATATATGTATACACATACATGTAGGTACATCTATATATACATATGTGTATATATACATATACATATACATATACATTTACGCATATATATATATATATATATACACATACACATCTACATGTACAATGCGCACGTGTGTACACATTTGCGCGTACGGGCATTGATACATCCATATCCGCCGCATCCCGAGGTCTTGGAAGATCGTTTCCCCTGGGGGTGGATGTGTACACATCCTAGCCTCGCAACAGGCTGCGGCCCGTGTTCCCCTCCTCCCACTTGTCCTCGTCCTGGTCCCTCTCCCCATCCCCTCCCTCACCTCCTTCGACCGACGGCTGTCCAAGATTAGCGCCTGGTCTGAGGCATTGGATCTAGTGCCTGACAGGCTTGAGGGGAGGAAGAAAAGTCGAAGGAGAGGTCTTACGCAGGAGGTTTGGAGGGTTCTGAAGGGTTTCGGCAGTTTCTGGGGGGCTATAGGGGGGTCAGCGAAGTTCTAGGTATGACGGGAGGAGGAGGAGCAGCAATAGGAGGAGTTTGAGGAGAGACGAGGGGGTGGGGGAGACGTGGAAGGGGGAGCTGGAGGAGGAGGAGGGGGTGTCTAGGAGTGAGGGGAAGGACGTTGAGCATCAGGTGGAGAAGGAGGGGGGAGTAAGGGTGGAGAGGGACGGGTGGGCAGAGTGAGAGAGGTGCAGGGATGGAAGAGGGAGACGCCCCGAATCCGTCCTCGAGGAGCTCGTGACCGATGTGCTCACGGAGATGCCGAAGCAGCCAGTGGACTTCATGGCGCAGTGGCTCCGGAAGCGCAGCGGCACAACGCACCTGCAGCGGATTGCCCTTAAGACAAAGAATACCAAGCTGAAGGAGGAGCTCAGGCAGTTGACGGGCTCGCTGCGCGAGGCTGGCACCGTCATCGACCAGCACGTCGAGGAGGAGGAGGAGTCTGAGGAGGAGGACGACGAGTGCGACGAGATTCCGGAGTCGATGAGAAAGCCCTCCGACCAGCTGGGCCGTGCCAGGCAGTCAGTCAGCGCAGAGGCGTATGGGGCCTGGAATCAGAAGAAGGCGTTCACGCCGCCAAAAATTAGCAAGACGGACGAGCAGAAGAGCAGGCTGACCAACACGTTGAACAAGAGTTTCATGTTCAACGAGCTCGAGCCCAACGACATGGAAACGATCCTCATGGCCATGAAGGAGGTGAAGTTCACAGCGGACCAGAAGGTCATCACCGAAGGCGAGGACGGCGACTACCTCTTCGTGGTCGAGGAGGGCTCTCTGGACTGCATCAAGGTGATGAACGACGCGGAGAAGGTGGTGAAGACCTGCGGCGTCGGAGACGTGTTCGGCGAGCTGGCCCTGCTGTACAACTGCCCCCGGGCGGCGTCCGTGGTCGCCAGGGGCTCCGTGGTGTGTTGGCAGCTGGACCCGGGTCGGTGCACAGGCAGAGCGAACATGAGATCGGAGGGTTTTCTGGGTTTCTTAGTATCACCGAGCGCGTTCCGCTACTCGCATTGTGCCTACTCGCAAACGTCCGAAAAACACATGTCTGGATCGATGCAAATCCCCCGCGGCGGATCCAGACCATTTGCGAGTAGTGAATTACTTCGCGAGTAGTGGAACGCGCTCGTCTATAATAAGCGTGGGGGGGGGGGGGCGTCGCCCCCGCCGACAGCCACACATCGACCCCCCCGTCGTGGGCAGCCACTGCGCGCCGAAGGCGCGTCTGACCCTCGTCGCAGCGCGACGATGAGGCGACGCGACGATGAGGCGAGGTTGACCCCCTGTCGGGAGGGTAATTAACCACCCACGCTTCTTAAGAAACCCCGAGTGCATATTGCTCCTTATTCTCGATGCCAAGCCGTACCAGGTCACACCAAGCTCCGAGGTTCCTTCACCCATCTCCACTTCAAGGCCAGTTTGGTGCTGTGTGGCAGCGCTGGTGCCCAAAAGGGAGGGGTAGTTGTAAGTCGGGCCTGTCCCTCTTCAGGAGGAATATTCCACAATAGTCTAACATTAGTATCGGCACGATTTTGTCACTATGTTTGACTATTATTTGAATGGCTTTGACGATCCTTAAACTTATCATCCACATTCCGCCTGTAGGGGGACACGCCCGACCTAAGGATAGTTTTGCCCCTGAAGGGGAGGGCGACGCGACACCTGCAGCATGGGTCTCGGTCCAAGGCAGAGGGAGGGCGGGGGCTGTGAAAGACACGGGGGCGCTACCATCTCTGGTTGGCCTTCTTTCGGCACGAGTGTGCATGGCAATCCCTAGCCGAGTCCCCGGCACCGCTTCCTCCACGGGCGTCCGTCTCTTTCTCTTCGTCTTTTGGCAGCCTCTGTGTCTCCCTAAAGTGCATTTGTTGTAGGCTGTTGTGTTCCCTTTCCTTTCGCCATACAGGACCGCGAGACCTTCAACCACATCGTCAAGGACGCAGCCGTGAAGCGCCGCAACAAGTACGACAACTTCCTTAAGGATGCTGGCCTCCCCAGAAGAGGCGGTGGAGGAGGAGTCGGAAGCGGATATGGAGGATATGGATGTGGAGGAGGTGGGGGAGGAGGCACGACTGGGCTCGAGTCACTGGAACAGTCTAGCGGTTGCAGCAAGGGGCCGAGGCGGAAGAGGTGGATGTGGATGCCGAGGAGGGGGATGTGGAAGGAGAGGAGGAGGAGGAGGAGGACGAGGAAAGGGAGGAGGAGGATAGCAACAGGACGTGTTACTCGGGGCATAGCCCTGGGAATATGGCCGACGCTCCAGGATCCACCGATTAGCCGAGAGTTTGGGCCTCCAGCCCATCGGGTTCCACAGAGCTTCGTAGCCCTTCACTTTCCATCAAGCAGTGGCGAAGCGTCCTGGCTCGACTATAGGCCCACCACATCATGTTCTAACAACCTTTTGTGGTCTGCACGAAATGTTCTTAGATCTTGCTGGGACTGTCTTGTTTCAACACATCGGGTTTTCGTTTATGTTCTTAGAACATTTAGGTTCTAAGAGAATTGTGTGGTAGGCCTATGGGAATGCCGGGACGGTCGGTCCCTGCTCAGCTCCAGCATCGGGGTAAATGAGGAGGGGGGAAGATAGCAAGTCGCAGGATGTCGCCCTCATCTCGTCGCTCGGCAACTACGAGCGATCCCAGGTGGCCGACTGCCTGAAGGCCGAGACCTTCGAGCCCGGAACGGTGATCGTCAAAGAAGGCGAGCCAGGCGACAAGTTCTACATAGTCGAGGAGCCGATGGTTTCAAACCTACAGCGTCGGCGTTTTCGCGCATTTCCGAAACAATAGTTGGCAATTCGATCCGCCCAGTAATTCCATCGCTCCGTCGCGCAATGTTCGCATTTTTGTCACTCAGCAGATCCGTGCAGCTTGCATACGAACAACAGTATCGGCGTGGTCCCTCAATGCTGGCCTGTCCCCGGACCGTTTCTGGGATCATCGACCCGCATAGATATGTGCATGCTGGCTATATGTGTATGTAGTTGCACCTACATACAAACATGTACACACATACTATACATGTGTATATGCATATGTTAAACATGAGATATATGTATATATCTATACATATCTATATATATACATATATATCGGAGTAGGCCTCGGGCGGGCCCGGGACCACGACCCCGGGTACAGGGTACACATCGGTGCCGCAGGGGCTCCCGGGGCGCCCTTTGGGTTCCCCAAGTGGCCTCGCGGCTGCACAGAGGGCCCACACACTGGCACGACCGTCTAACTGCCAGACTGGGTCGAGCACACCCCGAGAGCACCGAAGACGTTTTCAGAGCGGCTCCCGAAGGCTCCCAGGCTGCGCCAGGACGGCCCTGGGCAAGCTTCAGTGGGCGCTCTCGAGGCCCCAGACGAGTACCCCGAGAGGCAAGAAAATATCGTGTGACGCCCCCAGGGGCGTCTAAGACGGCCCACGAGGCATGCAAGGCGGCCCCAGGATGGCCTCCTGAGGGGGCGCATGAACCAAAATTTCGAGTCCTCCGCCCCAGGAAGCTCCCGGGAGGCCTCAAAGAAAGCGCCAGAGGACGGCCCCGGACAGGCTCATGGTGGGCGCCCGAGGCCCCCGGCGAGTTCCCCGAGAGGCCAAAATCAGTGATATCCCAATGGTTCTTCAATGCCCAAAAGAGCCCCAGAAGGACCCCCAGGAATGCCCAGAAATGTCATCAGTATAGATTTTCGCAAGGTGGGCTGCTAGATTTCGGTATGTTGCGCCGAAGCCTTCACACTAGCAGGGCTCCAATACACTGAGCCAGCGATCTCGCGCCCTCACAGCATAGACGCGCTCTACGGCCCCATGCCAAGACGGAAACGGAAAGAGCGCGTCTACCAGGCCTGTCCAGGGCCGTCCTGGCGCTTTCTTGAGGCCTCCTGGGAGCTTCCTGGGGCGGAGAACTCGAAATTTTGGTGCATGCCCCCCCTCAGGAGGCCATCTTGGGGCCGTCTTGAATGCCTCGTGGGCCGTCTTAGACGCCACATGATACTTTTTTTGCCTATGGGGGGGGCGAAGCCATATAGGGAGGGGTCCAGGGGAGTGGCGAGGGCTGAGCGAAGCGGCTCGCGGGCGCCTTCCATGGCCCGTTTCCTAGCATGTTTTCGAGTGGAGCGGCTCAAGGGCCCGAAGACGGCCCAAGAGGGCACCAGCACGGCCCACAGACGGCACCAAAGGAGCCTCAGAGGGGCCTCCAGACGGTCCAAGAGAGCCTCGAGACGGCTCCAGAGGCCCTCCAGAGGGCCCTCGAGAGGGCCTCGGGGGCCCAACAGCATTGATTTCCCTTGCGTTTTTGCAGGTTGTTCGGGTTCTCCCCGTCTCGGTCCCATACGGGCCCCAGACGGCCCAAGAGGCCCCAGAGATTGTCCCAAGGTGGCCCCAGCGGCCCCCCCAAAGGGCCGAAAACGGTCCAAGAGGGCCCCCAGACGGCCCAAGAGGGCTCCAAGACGGCCCAAGAGGGCCCCCAGACGGTCCCAAGAGAGCCCCAAGGGGGCCCCAAGAGACTCCCAAGCTGGCCCCAATAGGCGGTATGGCGTCTGGGCTGCTTGGTTGTAGGGATTCGGCTGAGCCAAAGGCGGACCAAGAGTCCCAAAGCGGAAAGGCCCCCACAAGATTCCCAAGAAGCCCCAGAGATGTTAAGGAACACCATGGTTCCCCACATTGAGCGGTGACGCAACAAGCTCTGAACACCAAGGCTCCCCAGAGCGCGGTGACGTAAAGCACTTTCAACACCCAGGCTCCCAGGAGCGATCGGCAACGTACAAGTCTCTGAACACCAGGGCTCCCAAAAAAGAGAGGTGACGTCACAAGCTCTAACCACCAGGGCTCCCAAGAGCGAAGGGTGCCGTGAGCCGTCTCGGGCAAGTTCCTGAGGCGCTCTTTCCGGTGCCGGCCAAGGTAAAGGAAAGAGCGAGGTATGAGTGAAGACACAATTTGAGGGGTGAAGCCCTCTAGTGAGGGGTCCAGGGGAGGGGCGAGGGCGGGACGTCTGGTTGTTAATGGCCGCCCAGGGCCGTTTCCCTGCGTATTTTTCCGGTGAAGCGGCTCGCGGGCGCTTTCCGCGGCCCGTTTCTTTTTATTTTTTCGAGTGAAGCGGCTCAAGGGCCCCAAGCAGGCCCAAGAGGGTACCAAAACGACCCAAAGACGGCCCCAAGAGAGCTCCGGATGGCCTCCAGACGGTCCAAGAGAGCCACGAGACGGTTCCAGAGACCTTCCAGAGGGCTCTCGAGAGGGCCCCCAGGGGCAAACAGCATTGATTGCTTTTCGGTTGTTGCAGGTTTTTTAGGGTTCTTGCTTTTTCGGGCCACGAACGGTCCAAAACGGCCCCATAAGGGCCCCAGACGGCCCAAGAGGCTCCAAATATCGTCCCAAGACGGCCAAAGAGGCGCTCGAAACGGCCCGAAAACAGACCAAGAGAGCGAGCGGTGATGTAACAAGCTCGGAACACCAAGGCTCCCAAGAGCGAGCGGCAACATAAAAATCTCTTAGCACCAGGGCTCGCAATGGAGAGCGGCAACGGAACAAGCCCTTGACACCAAGGCTCCCACGATCGAAGGGTGCCATGAGCCATCTCGGGCAAGTTCCTGAGGCGTTCTTTCCGTTTCCGTGCCGGCCCAGGTAAAGGAAAGAGCGAGGTACGAGTGATGTACGTTGAGTTGGGGCGAAGCCCTCTAGGGAGGAGTGCAGAGGAGGGGCGAGGCTCCGATAACCCGGATGTAATGGCCCGTTTCCCTATATTTTTTGTTTCCAGTGAAGCGGCTCCCGGGCGGCTCCTATGGCCCGTTTCTTCGTATTTTTGTTGGTGAAGCGGCCCAAGCGCCCCAAGACAGCCCAAGAGGCCCCCAAAACGGTCCAAGAGGGCCCCCAGACGGGCCCAGGACGGCCCAAGAGGCCCCAAAGATCGTCCCAAGACGGCCCGCAAAAGGGCCGAAAACGGTCCACGAGGGCCCCCAGGCGGCCCAAGACGGCCCCAAGACGGCCCGAGATGGCTTTCAGACGGCCCCAAGATAGCCCCAAGAGGGCCCCGAGAGGCTTTCAAGCGAGCCCCAGGAGGTGGGGGAGGAGGAGGAGGAGGAGGAGGAGGAGGAGGAGGAGGAGGAGGAGGAGGAGGAGGAGGAGGAGGAGGAGGTGGAGGAGGAGGAGAAAGGAGGAAGGAGGAGGAGGAGGAGGAGGAGAGGAGGAGGAGGAGGAGGAGGAGGAGGAGGGAGGA
Source organism: Prorocentrum cordatum (assembly GCA_963575745.1). Lineage (NCBI taxonomy): Eukaryota > Dinophyceae > Prorocentrales > Prorocentraceae > Prorocentrum > Prorocentrum cordatum. Next base: position 160,857 of record CAUYUJ010015390.1, on the reverse strand, counting down.
GAAGGAGCAGGAGGAGGAGGTACAGGAGGAGGAAGAGGAGGAGCAGGAGGAGGAGGAGGAGGAGGAGAAGGAGCAGGAATACGAGGAACGAGGGCGAGGCCAATGGAGGAGGAGGAGGAGGAGGAGGCGGAGCGAAGGAAGGAGGTAGAACGAGTAGGAGGAGAAGGAGAAGGAGAAGGAGGAGGAGGGACAGGAGGAGGAGGAGGTGGAGGAGGAGAGGAGGAGGAGGAGCAGGAGGGAGGAGGAGGAGGAGGAGGATAAAGAGGGGAGGAGAAAGACGAGGCGAAAAAGGGTGTGGAGGAAAGGACGAGGACGAGGGATGATGATGAGGAGGAAGATGAGGAGGAGGAGAAGGAGGAGAGAAGAGAGAAGGACGCAGGCAGGAAGAGGAGGAGGAGGAGGAGGAGGAAGAGGAGGAGGAGGAGTCAGGAGGAGTTCGAAGAGAGGAGGAGGAGGAGGAGGAGGAGGAGGTGAAAGAGGGAGGAGGGGGAGGAGGAGGAGGAGGTGGCAGAGGAGGAGGAGGAGGAGAACAACAATATTGAGAGGAGGAGGAGGAGGAGGAGGAGCCAGGCTCCCAATTGAGAGCGGTGACGTAGCACGCGTTTATCAACAAGGCTCCCAAGAGCGAGCGTTGACGCAACACGCTCTTACCACCAACTCACCCAAGAGCGAGTGGCAACGTGAGCATCTCTGGGCACGAGAACACTTGACAGTGACCGGTGCCGCCACAAGCTCTTCCTAGCAAGGCTCCCAGCAGAGAGCGGAGACGTAACACGCGCTTACCAGCGAGGTTCCCAAGAACGAGCGGTGACGCAACAAGCTCTTGACACCAAGGCCCAAGAACGGGCGGCAACGTA
>CAUYUJ010015390.1:132500-155000 GCA_963575745.1 Prorocentrum cordatum | reverse complement strand
AGGCCCCAAGAGCCCCCCAGGAAGCCCCAAGAGGCCCCCAAGAGGCGTCCCAAGAGGCGTCCCAAGAGGCCACCAGGAGGCCCAATTCATGGATTTCCTATGGGAGAAAAGGTACAGTTTTAGCATGCACTGCTGTTCGGCTTTCACGGCGTTGAAGACGGTCCAAGAGGCCCCCAAGACCGCCTCGAGACGGCCCAAGAGGCTCCCAGGAGGCCCCCCCAAACGGCCCAAGAGGGGCCCAAGACGGCCCAAGAGGCGCCCAAGACGGGTAAAGAGGGCCCCAAGACGGCCCCAAGAGGAGGACCACAAACCGAAAAGTCTAGCTTTTCGCACCAAAAAGCTCCCAGGAGGCCCCAAGAGCCCCCCAAGAAGCCCCAAGAGTGCCCCAAGAGGCCCCCAAGAGACCTCCAAAGGGGCTCGAAAAGGACTGCAATAGGACCCCCCAAGAAGGCCCAGAGAAGCCAAATAAAGAGCGATCGGTAACGCAAAAAGCTTTTCACACCAAGGCTTCCAAGAGCGAACGGTGACATACACAAGCTGATCAGACCAAGGCTTCCAGCAGAGAGCGGTGACGTAACAAGTTTCTGACACCAAGGCCCAGCCAAGGCTCAGGAACGGGCGGCAACGCAACAATCTCTGAATACCAAGGCTCCCAAGAGCGAGGGGTGACGTAAGAAGCTCTCAACGCCAAGGCTCCCAGTACGAACGGTGGTGTGAGTAATTTCGGTTTCTGTTTCTGCAGCGCTCTTTCCGTTTCTGTGCGGGGCCAGGTTTGATGGTTTTCGGCCCATCCGGCCACCGTGCCTGGGTTGTGGGTGCGAAGCCCCTTGTATGTTCGTTGATTGGGATCTCGTGGGAGGCCTCTCGGGGCTCTCTTGAAGGTAGTTGTGAGGCCTCTTGGGGGCCGAATCGGGGCCTCTTGGGGCTTCTTTTGGGCTTTTTGCATGCCTCTTCGGGCCTGCTGGAGGTCTCTTGGGGGCCTTGGGGCCGCATGGGCGCCTCTTTGGGCCTCCTGGGGGCCTCGTCGGGCGGAAGTCTCGGATTTTCTTTTCGTGTTCCCTCTCTTGGGCCCCTCCTGGGGCCCTCTTGGGCCGTCTTGGGTGCTCCTTGAGCCGTTCTGGGGCGCTCTTGGATGTTTTTTGTGGTTATTTCCATCTGTTTGGGCCATCTTGGAGCGTCGGAAAGCAAAAGAGACGAGAACGGCAACATCCTTGAACAACCTTCGCAAAATGAATGAGTTTTGCTTCACGGGGCCCTCTTGGGAGGTCGATTGGAGGCCTCTTGGGGCGTCTTGGAGGCCTTCTGGGCCAATTTGGGGGACATCTTGGGCGTCTTGGAGCGATCTTTCGGCGACTCGGGGCCCTCTTGGACCGTCTTGGGGGCCTCGAGTCTTGCCCTCCTGGCCAGTCTTCGGGCCCTCTTGGCCCGAACAAATCGCAGGAAGGGAACAAAAACACACAGACATGCCCCAGAAAATGTGGGGAAAATATAGGAAGTGGGGGGGAAGACAAGCACACAGAAAATGTGGGAAAATAAAATATGGGGCATCCTCTTATTTGTGTGTGTAGTTGTTTGTGTGTCCCAGGGCCCCTTCAAAATCATGCGGACTTATTTCCCCGGGGCCCAGGTGGCACGCGGGAAGGCCCGGTGGACTTGAGAATTCGTGGTCCGGGCCCCCTGCTTCGGGGGCGGCAGAGAGGGGGCTGATGACTAGGGGGGGAGGGATATCATGGCATTGGCCATGATATTTCCCCAGATTTCATGGCGCCTCTTCTTGTTTGAATACGTCCCCACCTCCCCCCATGTAGGGCGACGAGATCTATGCATATCCACTGCTCCTGGCCAGGCCAATCCTGGGCCCAGGAGCGGTGTATACGCCCTCCTGGCCTGGCCAGGGAGGCATATACACAGCTCCTGGGCCCAGGATGGGCCTGGCCAGGAGCAGTGGATATGTATAGATCTCGTCGCCCTACCATGGGCCGCGCACGTGCCGCCGGCCATGATTTGCACCCCCCCCCTTTTGGACGCCCCCCTCTTGGCCGCCCCCGATCACTGCTCCTCAGGACCGAGGACGGAGGCTCCAAGGATAGCCACGGGACCCGAGGACACGCCCGCGTGCCCACGCCCACGTGCCCAGAGGCACGCTGGCCCTTCTAGATGTAGTGACTATCTGGCCGTCGCGGGGGGTGGGGCGTCCTGGGGGTCTTTAGGGCCTCCGTGCTGCCCGCCCAGAGTCCTGCTGGGACCTCTTGACGTCCTCTCGGGCAGTCGGGCATCGCTGGGCCGTGTGGTTGGCATTCTCGTCGGCTGTTTGAAAAGTGGCCCTCGCGGGTCGTCTTGGGGCCCTCTTTGGCTGTTTTCTGCCTCATGCCCCTCTGATGTCGACTTTGGCTCACCTTGGTGCCCGCTGGGGCACGTTTTGGACAGTATTGAGACGAGCTTGGAGGCCTCTGGGGCCATCGTGGAGAGACTGGAGACGGAGAAGTCGAGCATCGCACAATCAAACATAGGATCGTGAATAGTTGTTCCTCTTCGAGGCCTCCGGGGGGTCCTCTTCGAGCCGTTTTGAGTCGTCCAAGAGGTTTATTACTTTATAATGCGGCGGCCTGCGTGGGTGGTCTTCGGCGTCTCCTGGTCGTCGAGGGTTGTATATTCGAGGCTTCCTGGGGCTATTCTTGGACCTGGGCCGTCTTTAGGGGGGGGGGAGCAGTTCTAGGCCTCGGGTATTTCGCCGTCGCTGGTCGCCATCCTATTGTGGTCGTCGTCACCATCACCACCATCGCCGTCCTTTCCATCACAGAGTGGGTCTGTGTGGGGTCCCGCACGTCGTCTCACGGAGGGGCGCCCGCAACACATTGTCCCCTTATCCCGGCTTCTGGACTGCGCGGGGGGAGTTCTGCCTTTGTGTGTGTGTGTGTTTCGCCGCGAGGGGCGCCCGTGCCGGGGCGTGCCCCCACGGCGAGTGTTTCGCCTGGCGGATGGCCCCGTGGTCCGCCCCAGGAGGGCGCTCTGTTCGCCCTGAAGGGCGGCAAGCAGGTCATGGACTACACACCGGGTGGTTACTTTGGGGAGCTGGCGCTGCTGAAGAACCAGCCTCGTGCCGCCAGCATCCAGGTCAGCCCGAAGAGTGCACAAGCCGCCCAGCATTTTTGTTTCCCACCCTCCCCTCTGCTCCCTCCTTCTCGCTCCGCCCCTTCCCCCCACTCCTCCCTCTCCCTCCCCTCCCGAGCACTCCTTCCCACTCTTTCCCTTGCCCCTCCCTTCTCCCTTCCTCCGCCCTTGCGCCTCCTCTCTCGTGCCCTCCCCCTCCGGCCATCCCTCCTCTGCCCTTCTGCTCCTCTGCTTCCTCGTCCTCTGCTCGATAGCGGCGGTGGCACGGCGCATCCACGCCGCCCAGCGGCCAGTTGCACAGCGCACAGACGCACAAGCCAGTGGATGCCTCTCTGAGGCGAGCAAGAGATCATGAACACGATGCGTTCCAAGATCCCCGATGTTGCCAGGCCTTCCACACGGGCTGCAGCGAGGAGGGTCGCTACATATCCTGGAACTCCTTGAACGTATCCTGATACACTCGCATCATAACAGGGCCGCGTACGATCCGATCTGATGCGATCCGGCTAGACTCACCGGCATCGGCCAGGGCCGGCCGGAATCCCAGGCTCGGCGATTCGATACCGATCCGCTTTTGCACGGTTCGCTGGCGATTCGATCCGCTCTCGATCCGAGCCGATTCGCGATCCGATCCAGCGCAGACCTGCCACCGCGTCCCCGTCGGCACTGCCCGGCGAGCCTCTAGGCCGCTTGGATGGGGTCCGAGTAGACGGGACGGGGTCGGAGGACCGCGCCGCATCGCCGATGCGGTTCGATGCAGGGCCCGATTAGCTCCACGCCGACGTCGCCGATGTAGCGCCGATGCATCGCCGATGCATCGCCGACGCATCGGTGATGCATCGCTGATGCATCGCCGATGCGGTGCGATCCTCCGGCCCCGTCCACGGCAGGTTCGTGTCGTGCCGACCTCGTCCGGCGACCCGGAGTCGTCAGGCGTGGAGCGATGTGTCAGGAGGGAAAAAAAACACAGACACAATGAATCGTCGATCCCCCCGAAAAGATGGGAAAATCTGGGAAGTGGGGGGGAAGACAAAAACCAGAAAATATGCGCAAATATGGGGCATATTTCTATTTGTGTGTATTTCTTTGTGTGTCCTGGGGCCCCTTCAATGTGGACGCTTCGGCAGCGGCCGAGCGTGCAGGGCCGAGCGGTCCCCGCGGCGTCGGAGGCCGACGCCGGAGTCGGCTTCCGGCACGAGCCCGACGCGGGAGCCGACTGCATGCACGTAAAGAGTGACCTTCCGCCGGAGTGACCTCTGCTGCGGGCTCCTCGGGCTTCCCCCGATCGCCGAGCGCGATGCGATGTCAGTCACCACCCACCAAGCCACCCCAACCCAACCCGACGGCCTCAATTTGCCCTCCATTTCCAGTTGGGGGGGGGTTCGGGGAACACCGAAAAGACACCTGTGGAACCCATAACCCCCCCCCACCCGAAATTCGGGTCTTCGGGTTGGGTTGAGGTGGTCTGGTAGGTAGTCAGTAAGCGGCCCGCGCCCTTGGGTTTGGCTCCCTCGCGCCCCCAAGGGCTGCGCACCAAAGGTCACTCTTACCCAGGATCAGCCTTACGCCCAGCCTGAGGTCGGGCCTGTCCCCCTACGGGGGGATGTTCGACGAGAGATTAAGCATACACCAAACATGCCCCACAAAGGTCAAAAAGTACCCCAAAAATAGTCCCCAGATTATGTTTGGATTATTTTTACCTAACAGCGAAGACTGATAGGTTTCTAGTGGTGTCAAAAGAGAGCATCATGACTCCTCAGAGGGTTCGGGGCGGGACCCGGGGCGGCTGCCGCCGAAGCCCAAATCGCTTGGGACATCCTCGCAAAATCGCTTTTGGCGCTGCTAGAACTCCATTCCCGGCGTACATTTTGGATGCCCGGAGCCAACTGTAGGCCACTTCGTGGTCTTCGACTTCCCAGACCTCCATTCCCGGGCCACATTTTGAATGCCCGGAGCCAACTGTAGGCCACTTCGTGCTCTTCGACTTCCCAGAACACCATTCCCGGGCCACATTTTGAATGCCCGGAGCCAACTGTAGGCCACTTCGTGCTCTTCGAGTTCCCAGAACTCCATTCCCGGGCCACATTTTGAATGCCCGGAGCCAACTGTAGGCCACTTCGTGCTCTTCGAGTTCCCAGAACTCCATTCCCGGGCCACATTTTGAATGCCCGGAGCCAACTGAGGCTGAGGCAGGCTGCTGCTGAGGCAGGCTGAGGCTGAGGCTGAGGCAGGCTGAGGCTGAGGCAGGCTGAGGCTGAGGCTGAGGTTGAGGCTGAGGCTGAGGCTGAGGCAGGCTGAGGCAGACGCTGAGGCAGGCTGATGCTGAGGCAGGCTGAGGCTGAGGCTGAGGCTGATGCAGGCTGAGGCTGAGGCAGGCTGAGGCTGAGGCCGAGGCTGAAGGCAGACTGAGGCTGAGGCTGAAGCAGGCTGAGGCTGAGGCTGAGGCAGGCTGAGGCTGAGGCTGAGGCAGGCTGATGCTGAGGCAGGCTGAGGCTGAGGCTGAGGCTGATGCAGGCTGAGGCTGAGGCAGGCTGAGGCTGAGGCCGAGGCTGAAGGCAGAGGCTGAGGCTGCAGGCTGAGGCTGAGGCTGAGGCAGGCTGAGGCTGAGGCAGGCTGAGGCTGAGGCTGAGGCAGGCTGTGGCTGAGGCTGAGGCTGAGGCTGAGGCTGAGGCAGGCTGAGGCTGAGGCTGATGCAGGCTGAGGCTGAGGCAGGCTGAGGCTGAGGCTGAGGCTGAGGCTGAGGCTGTGGCTGTGGCTGAGGCTGAGGCTGAGGCAGGCTGAGGCAGACGCTGAGGCAGGCTGAGGCTGAGGCAGGCTGAGGCTGAGGCTGAGGCTGATGCAGGCTGAGGCTGAGGCTGGCTGAGGCTGAGGCCGAGGCTGAAGGCAGACTGAGGCTGAGGCTGAAGCAGGCTGAGGCTGAGGCCGAGGCAGGCTGATGCTGAGGCTGAGGCAGGCTGATGCTGAGGCAGGCTGAGGCTGAGGCTGAGGCAGGCTGAGGCTGAGGCTGAGGCAGGCTGAGGCTGAGGCTGAGGCAGGCTGATGCGGAGGCAGGATGAGGCTGAGGCTGAGGCTGAGGCTGAGGCTGATGCAGGCTGAGGCTGAGGCAGGCTGAGGCTGAGGCCGGGGCCGAGGCTGAAGGCAGACTGAGGCTGAGGCTGAGGCTGAAGCAGGCTGAGGCTGAGGCTGAGGCAGGCTGAGGCTGAGGCTGAGGCTGGCTGATACTGAGGCAGGCTGAGGCTGAGGCTGTGACTGTGACTGCCGTTGCCACTGCGACTGTCATCGCGAACGCGACTGCGACTGCGAGAACAGGAGAATTCTACAACTGGATTCTCATCTGGATCTCAAGGGGAATGTTTCCATATATGTTTCTACACATCGCTGTTAGGTTGCTTTGCCGGGAAATTTATCATTTTGGGGTATCTTTTATGTTTCGCCGAAAATAAAATCCCCCTGCAGGGGGATTTTCGACGAACAATACTCAAACACTAGTCCCAAATTGCCCCCCCCCCCAAGAACAAACTTTGAAAAGTAGTCCCCAGCTTATGTTTTGAATATGTTTGAATATTTCCCCTCTAGGGGGACAGGCCCGACCTGAGCCTAGCCGAAGGAGGCCTCTGCCGAGGAGGAGAAAAAACACACAGACACAATGAATCGTCGATCCCCCAGAAAATATGGGAAAATATGGGAATTGGGCGGGAAGACAAAAACCAGAAAATATAAGAAAATATGGGGAATTATTTTATTTGTGTGTATTTATTTGTGTGTCCTGGGGCCCCTTGATCTGCCGAGGCCGAGGGCCCCCGGGGCCTCGCGCGGCCCTTGGTTCGCGCTCGGCAGCCGGGTCCTGGCGGCACGCGCGGCAGGCTCGTGGCGTCTCGGCGGCGGGCGCGGGCGCGGGCGTGGAGAGGTCACGTCGGAGAAGAAGCGGAGGCAACAGATCAGAGCCCCGAATCATCAGGGGTAATTCGGGTCAGGGTTAACTCGGGTTCGTTTTTCGGGATTCCGAACCCGATTTACCCCGGACCCGAGTTACCCCGGATAATTCGGGCGTCCAGAGTCCCAAAATCATCAGGGGTAACTCGGGTCAGGGTTAACTCGGGTTCGTTTTTCGGGAACCCAAGCCCGAGTTACCCCGGACCCGAGTTACCCCGGATAACTCGGGCGTCCAAAGGAGGAGAAGAGGAGGGATCATAATGAGAAGGAGGAGCAAAGCAACATATATGTTATATGTTTTTGAGAGCAGCAAGCCTGACACGCACGCGCGCGTAGACAAACACGCACACACACATGCAAACACACACACACATATGCAACCACCCAGACGCACACACACAGACACACTTACACACATACATAACCACACGCACACACGCACACACACACGAACACGCAGGCGCACACACACACCCACACACACAGACACACACACAGACACACACACACACACACACATAGACACACACACACACACGCACACACGCACGCAAGCACGCACGCACGCAAGCACGCGCGCACGCACGCACGCACGCACGCAAGCACACACACACACACGCGCACGCACACGCACACGCACACGCACACACGCATGCACACGCACACTCACACTCACACGCACACGCACACGCACACGCACACACTTTTTGCGTTGGCGACTGGGCAGAGGTTTCTTCTCTGGCGATGTGGCATTAGTGGGGCGCACAGAATGCAAATTGGGCCGCGGTGCACACGAGAAAGAGAGAGGAAGCCCTGCGCGGCCGGGGGGGACTCACAAACACACACGCACAAACACATACACGCACCAATCACAAAAGCACTCGGGTGGGGGCCGCGCTGACTTCTGGGACATGCGCTGGGGCCCCCCTGGCATCGCCTCCTCCGCGCTCCTGCTCCACGCGTCAGGGAGGCGGTTCCGGCACCGATCCAAGCAGCCCGCACGGACTTTCGACAGTGTATGCCTATTCTGCGTGTTTGGGGGAATTCTTGACGCGGCGACGGATGCCAGAGTCCATGCTGCCCTTGGCGGAGGTTGCGGTGTTCGTGCGCCCCATTGCCCTTGCAGCCAGGGCTGGGAGCAGGAGGAAGGTGAAGGCGAAGGCGGGATTCTCATGGGGAGGAGGAGGAATTACGGAGTTACGGATATTGCGACTGTGTCGGTTACGTGTTACTTCAATAGAACGAGCCGCTCTTCTGGCCTGATCAGTTTTGCTGTAAGCTTTAGGCCAGATCCCCCGTTCAATATTCTTTAAATAATCTCTACGATTACCCTCTGGTCTGCCAACACACCTCATCCCAAGCTGGGCCAACTGCTGGGCCGCAAAGCTTCCGCAGGTGCTACAGAACCAGATCCCCAGCCCAGCGTGGAACTGTAAATTGTGAGTCTCATCAGCCCACCCCCCGCAGATGTGCACCCTGCAACGGGGGGGCGGCCTGAAAACAACGCCATCGATAGCCCTCAGGTCGAAGCATGGGGTTTCCAACCAAACCTTTCGCCTAGCTTTGGTTGCTGAGCTCCTACACTTCAAACAAGACAGCTTACTTTCAGACAGCGTGTGCAGAGTGGAAAATTCTTTGCAAACGACAGGCGCTGGTGTCCTGGGCCCAGGATTCCTGACACGGGACCCTCGGGGCTCCATGGCCGCTAAGGCCTGCTCAGCTTTCAAAGTTTCCAGAGTGGCTAGCAAATTTCGCATACGGACGGCGAACGCCATCTTCTCATTCGTGAGAACCTTACTCCTGATAGACGCTGGGACTCTGACAGCACTAGCTGCTGCGGAGGCCAACTTATGGGCTGCCGCATTCCCAACCGTCAAATACAAAGGAGCTCTATCCTGGAGGTCATCTCGAGCCTCTTGGTGGGAGTGAACGAAAAGGACCGTGCAACTGAGATTGGGCTTTCTCTTGAGGACTTGCCCTACCTGGTGCCACAAATCCGCGTTCTCCCCCTCTGGGGCGAAAGCTCGGCCACAATACCAACCAGAGCAGACGCTGGCATTGTCTGTGGTAAATCACCACTCCATCAGCACCTAAGAGTGCTGTGAGGAAACTGAAAAGTTTACCCCTGGCAACTGTTTGGACGGGTCCTGGGAGGCCCCCCCCCCACACGGCAACAGCTAACTGCATATTATCAGGAAAGTCTGTATATTGTGCCAAACCGCAGCCTACTCTCCGAAGGCGAGGATCGGAAGTATCTTCGCCCCCGCTCGCGTCCCCGAAGAGGCACACAGGGTCCAACTCAGAGCCCATGCCGAAGCAGTTATCTTCAAACGCTCCGATGCCTACGCTCCACCACTCGACCTCCTCTTGCGGAGGCGGGACGGACACCCAGGCCTGCGGCAGGAGGCCACGATGCCAAAAACATGGTTCTGCCTCATGCTGTGTGTGGGCACGCGGGGCGTACTCATCCGACATCTTAAAAATGTCGTGGTCAGCGCATTTCGAACAGCCCCAGGTACGATGGAAAGACGTTTCCTTCTCAACCCCACATTTGGCACATATCTGGGATATCGGCCCCTTGGATTTATCTGCCCGCCAGCTGCTTGCCGTTGGGCCCTTCCTCGAGCTGTCGGAGGAGCGCGCGAAGGGAGAGGTTGCAGATGCTTCCCTCCATGCCCACACCGTCGAAGTGCGTAGCTGCCTGGCGCCACAGCCGCTGCATCACCGCTGCCTCGTACTCCTGCAGGAAGGCCCTCGGAACGTCAACCTTCTCAAAGCCCGTCAGGGCTGCTGGATCGAATTGCCAACTGTGCTGCGTGCCAGAACCGTCGTCCTGAACCCTCCAGTCTGCTGGGCCTTCAGGCCCCCATCCCTCTTGAAGTAAATGTGTAATGACTGCAGCTTGCGGCCCCCGTACTTGTCGACTGCGCAACTGAGGAGCCATGGACCGAAACACTCGAGCAAGCTGCCGCCAAGTCTTGTAGATCCCGCTCCTGAGGGCTGGCTGCGAGATCCACGTACGAATCCACATCTGCAAACATTCCTTCGGCAAACGACAAGCTGGGTCGCGCCCTGGGGCGCGCAAATCCAACAGCGTCGTAACGCATCGCCCCGTGAGTCGAGGACTGGGCGCGTCGCACAGGAACATCCGCATCTGTCTCATTCGGTGACCAAGCGATCCGTGTACCTGATGGGCGTAGGCGCCCGCAGCAGCTGCACCCTGCTGCTCTAACCTCGATGTGAGCCTATATCTTCTAGTTGTGCGGGCATACCTCACTACCTTCGCGTGCATCTTCTGATGGCGTGCCACTCTGGCCGTCCGCGTCGCTCTGACATGGTGTCTTCCCCCGCCACAGCCGACGCCGAGATGGGGGGTCTGCGCCGCCGCCATCGCCGTGAAGCCCGCAACCTTGCGGCGCTTCACCACCTCCTTGGCACCCGCAAGCTTGGTGCAAACCATCACGCTCTTGGGGGAGATGGTGCGGCCGTCGTTCTGCATGGCAATGCAGGTCTCCTTCAGGCAAGCCACGAGACGTTCACGTGCAGCACGTCGAGAGCTCTTGGAGACTTGACTCAGATCGTCGATCCACAGCCTGTGTGAACGGTGCACGTGAGTAGTCGCGATCTTCTGCATTATGAAACATGTCACCGCTTTGGCGAAACGTGTGCCTGAGCGCAAGCCCTGCACCACCGACCTCGTCGGGGAGAAGGCCTCGGAGTACGCCCCCGCTTGGCGCAGGCACCGTGCCGCCATGCGCTGCGGCAGCTCCAGCCCCAGCACCCCGGCGGGGAACTCCTGCCGCATCGCCGCCTGCCCCGGCCTCAGCCGCCCGATGGTGTCGTAGAAGCTGGCGGTGTCCAGCAGCCCGTGGCCATGGGCCACGCCCAGGCGAGCTGTGCCAGCTCCTCGTCCACCGCGCGGACGATAGCTTCCCGCAGCGCCGCGTGCCCGCGGATCGCGGCGCCCCACGGCGCCTCGCGGTCCTGGGTTGATGGGCCTGTTTTCCACCATCACCACCATAAGTTGGAGGGGGAAGGAGGACGAGGAGGAGGAGGACGAAGAGGAGGAGAAGGAGGAGGAAGAGGAGGAGGAGGAGGAAGAGGACCCCCTCCCCCTCCAACTTATGGTGGTGGTGGTGGAAAACAGGCCCATCATGGGTCCACGAGCGCACCCAGGGCTCCCGCGCCTGAGGCCAGAGCCGCGCGATGTGGGGCAGCAGGCCGATGACCCTGTCGCCCGAGATCTTCTTCGGCAGCAGCGTGCCGATCGTCAGCAGCTGTTGGTGCGGCCACGCCTGGCACGCCTCGCAAGCTGCCAGGGCCACCGCCAGCTCCTCGAATGCCGCGCCGGGGAGCCGATCGGTGTCCAGCGCCGTGAGACGATCAACTCCCATGGCTGCCGTCTGCTCCATACTCCTGCCAGCTGCGCGCAGCTGCTCGCCTGACAAAGGCGGGAGAGGCCCCTCAGCAACACGCGCACGAATGTCGGCGAAGAGCGACTGAGGCCCCTCCAGCTGCTGGCCCTCGGGGGCCCACAACTCCTGGAACCTCTGCCTCTTCCTATCCACGATGTCCCTCGGGTGCTGAAAGGTCCTGTCGCCTTCCACGAGCGAATGAGGCACCTGCGGCGCCTCTCGAATCGCCCTGCGAAGCACGGACACTGCACTCTGAGATCCCGTCCATTTCCGAAACTCTGCCAAAGACTGGCCAACTGCCCGCCTCTGACTCCGCTGGGATATACGTTCACTGAACCTGACTGCTTCCGCAAGCTCCTGCACACTCAAACTGTCAACTGCTGACAGTAGCTGCAACCAAGAAGCCCACAAGATGCCATCGTTCGGCCTGATGACCTGGTGACCCTGCTCTGGCTGGAGCCTCCCAGGCCAAACTCTTGCACGTCGAAAGCAGCAACTCCTGCTGCTTCGTGCCGTTGCTTCTGGCACGATGCTTGGCGTATGTATCCAGAACCACATGGGCTCTTGTCCACCATCCACTGATGCGACCCCTCAGAGGGTCAATTCTGGAGGGAGTGGCCTCCAGGACAGTGCCCGTGCGAAACTTGGGTCCCTCTGCGCGAGATCGTCCAAGGTTGGCCTGGCCATGATGAGATGCGAAACTGGCCTCAACTGTGCGAATCCACGCACTGAAAAGACTGCTGATACGATCACAATGTTTTGATCCAAGGGAGTGGGCTACGGAGCGGGCAACAGCCTCAGCAGGAGGGTACATGCCCGACGATATGAAGCCGACGCTTTTCCTCTCCGAACTTCAAGTGGCATCCGCAATTCTAAAATCAACGTAGGTTTTCAAACTCCCCTTCCGACCCTTTGGGCGATGGCTCGTGAGACTTGTCGTGAGACTGTTGCGCGGGGCTACCATCTGGGGGGCTCACACGCTGGGCCGAATTACTCATTGACTGTGAGAGCGTCTGAGCAACAGCGGCATCAGGCGGGGCGGGGTCGGTCCGAACCAGGGCTCGAAGGCCCATGGGCCCCCCTCCTCGCCCGAGTCGAGCCCGCCGGCTCCGGACGGCTCGCCGATACGTGTCTCGGCTACGCGGAGGGGAACTTGCGGGCCACTCTCCCCCTCCCCATCGACGCCGCCGACATTCTCAAAAAGGAAACCACTCACGAATTCTCTCATGACGTTTCTGCTTCGCCACCTGCCGTGCCAACCTACGCTCCACCTCAGCTCTACTCGACTTGGATCCTGCCACAGGCTGCCTAGCTGGGCGGGGCGCCGAGGAGAGCTGGGGTGGTAAATCCAAAAACCGAGTGTACAACTGACTACCTTCCGAGACGAGTTCGAGGCTGAGACCGATATGGGGTTTCCAGGGAACATCCAGGACGGCCCTGAGCCCCAAGATATAAGGCCTCGCAGCCTCAGAACACAAAACGAAATCTAAAAGCGAGGGTCGATTTTCTCCTGGCGTGCAAGTGAACTCAGCCTCAGTGGTGACGATGATGCCTGCAACTTTTTCCACGAACCCCGTTGCACACAACTGCCAAGGCGACATGTTCCAATCACCAATTGCAAATCCACGGTAGTTGGAGCGATGCAAGCAAACTGCCGATGCGACGGAGTCGAGCGACGTTGTCTCCACTGAAACCGATCCCCGAGTGAGCGTACACGATGCACACAATGATGGAGAAACCTCGCATGTGAAGCAGAACGGGCAGGAAACCGTCGAAGGCTGCACATCGATCATGACGAAGTGCGGGTGAATTTCGAGCAGCATCAAGAACCTGAGCAGGACGATGATTACGAACCAACATCCACTCACCTCTTTCATTCGCTCGAGCCTCTTGCCCAGGATGTGCCTGCTTCCATCTGCTCTTGGCTCTGGAGGAGGAGGAGGAGGAGGAGGGAGGGGGAGAAGGAGGAGGAGGGAGGACGGATAAGAAGCATGAGGGAAGAGCAGGAGGAAAGGAGGAGGAGCAGGAGGATGGATAAGGAGGAGCGATCAAGCTAACGAGGAGATGTAGGAGGAGGATCGGCAGGGGTAAGGATGAGAATGAAGATGCGAGAGATGGGAAGAGACAGGAGCAGTGAGGAGGCAAGAGTAGGGAGGATGGAAGAGGGAGAATGCGCAAGAAGAGGCGTCTTTGCTGGATGGCCCGTCTCGCTCGATTGCAGTTGCTTTGCTCCCCTCTTAGCAAGAGGGAGGGGAAGAGGAGGAGCAGGAGGAGGACGACGAGGAGGGAAGGAGGAAGAGGAGGGGGAGGAAGGGGAGATAGGAGGAGATGGAGGAGGAGGAGGAGGAAGGAGGAGGAGGAGGAGGGGGTGGAGCGGGAGGAGGAGCAGAATGAGATCGTCGACGACACCGACAACGACGACGACAAGCCAGATGTCCCCGAAGGCCCCCGGATGCTTTTGGAAACTCCAGGAGGCCCGAAGATGTCCACAGACCCGGTCTTCGAATCCTCGAGTCTTCGTGCCTTCCCCGAGTCGCAGCATTGGCCCTCGGGGCCTGCTGGGGTTGCCGCACCGCCGTGCCAGCGCGGCGAGCCTCCCCGCGCACCAGGTCTCCAGCGGCGGCCAGGCGAAAGTGCTCTCCATGAGCCGCGCCTCCTTCAACAAGATGCTGGGCCCGCTGCAGCACATCCTGCAGGGCAAGGCCCAAGTGTGCGGGGGGGGGAGTCGCGCCAGATGTCCCGCTTGCGCCGACCCCGGAGGATCGCAGCATTCATATTGTTCTGTTCCAGATACTTAAACATATGTGTACAAAGACAAGCACACATGCATACCAGTATCCGTACGTGCATCTCACATACGCACACGTGCCTATGTATATACATGTTGGTGTAGATTACCCCTATATATATATATATATATATTCTCATACGCACCTCTCCGAGGGAGTAGAGCTCAGAGCCGATTCATTGAAGGCGGCGTCCGCGATTTTTCTGGCCGTTTCGCTAGGGACATCCTCGACATTCTGAAAATCGGTGGCACCCCTCACGCAGATCGTGACGTCAGGTTCCAAAAACACATGTGAATTCAACATTCTAACATAAAACCTTCAAAAACACAATGTAATTTCAATGACTTTGACCCCGATTATCAGAGAATGGCGATTTCGCCCGAGACATCCTGCCAAAATCGAGCCCCGACGTACCTTCTGGTACCCCAGACCCCGCCTCGGAGCCTCTTGGGAGCCTCCTGGAACCTCCTGGGGCCTCCTGAGGCTTTCTGTACCTTCTGGTACCCCAGACCCCGCCTCGGAGCCTCCTGGGGGTCTCCTGGAACCTCCTGGGGCCTCCTGCGGTCTCCTGGAGCCTCTTGGGGCCTCCTGGAGACGCCTGGGGCCTCCTGGGGCCTCCTGAGGCCGCCTGGGGCCTCCTGGGGCCTCCTGGGGCTTCAGAACTACATGCACACACAGAGACACAACTTACACCCAACACATCACACGCTAGACAAACATAACACACACACACACAACACCTACAATGCACAGAAAACACGCAGAACACAGAGCACACATCACACACACACAACACTCACAATCCTGGGGCCTCCTGGAGCCTCTTCCGGTACCCAAGTCGGGCCTCCTGAGGTTTCCTGGGGGGCCCTGGTACACACATCGCAAGGTGTGGCAACCCCACTTGCGCTCGAGTGCGATTTCGATCTTAGATTCTTCTGCGTTCACCTCCTGCCTCTTCCCCTTCTCTAAGGCACGCCCTGGCGGCGCCGCCCCAGCTTCCCCTTCTCCATCTCCGATCCTGCAGTCATGGTGTCTTCATTTACACATATATATATGTATGTGTGTGTGTATATCCGAGTAGGCCGGGGAGGGGGGGGGGAAATCGGTGTCGTCATTTCCCATGGCGGCCCCCCCGAACCTTTGGGGGGTCACAGACCCCCCGGGACTGCCCCGGGCCGCTTCCAAATTGCCCACGACAGGCCACGCGGGCCGTACAGATGGTCACGAAAGCCTGAAGAAGCCCCGAAGACGGCCAAGAGCGCCCCAAGAGGGCCCGTGAGGGCCCCAAGAGGGCCTTCAAGAGGCAAACATCGGCCCATTTCCATGGTACACTTGTCATTTTCGGCATACTCGCTGGCTTCGTCTTCACAGTGCCCGAGACGCTCCCGCGGAGCCCCAACACAGCCCAAGAGAGACCCAAGAGGGCCCAAGACGGCCTACAAGGGTCGGCCTGTGGGGCTGACGGACCCCCCCAAGACTGCCCAAGAGGCCCCGAAGCCGGCCCAGGAGGCCCCCAAGACGGCCTCAGGGAGGCCCAAGAGGGCCCCGTTCGAAATCATGTTCTTGGAAGCCTCTCCGGGAACATTACTTCTGGGTTCCCAGGGCCCCCTTACTGAGCCCCAGGACAGTCTCAGCGAGGCCCCAGAGGGCCCGAGATCGCTTGAAGATGGCCGAAGAGGGCCCCAAGAGGGCCTTCAAGAGGCACAAATCGGCCCATTTCCTTTCTGTGAAACATACAATTTCAACATACTCGCTGGCTTCGTCTTCACAGTGCCCCAGACGCTCCCGCGAAGCCCCAACACAGCCCAAGAGAGACCCAAGAGGGCCCAAGACGGCCTAAAAGGGTCGGCCTGTGGGGCTGACGGAACCCCCCAAGACGGCCCAAGAGGCCCCGAAGCCGGCCCAGGAGGCCTCCAAGACGACTTCAGGGAGGCCCAAGAGGGCCCCGTTCGAAATCATGTTCCCGGAAGCCTTTCCGGGAACATGATTTCTGGGTTCCCAGGACGCCCAAGAGGCCCACAAGACAGCCTCAGCGAGGCCCTAGAGGGCCCGAGATGGCTTGAAGATGGCCGAAGAGGGCGCCACGAGGACTTTCAAGAGGCACAAATCGGCCCATTCCCTGTGTAAAACGTAGATTTTCAGCATACGCTCTTGCTTCGTCTTCGCAGTGCCCCAGACGCCCCCGAGGAGCCCCAAGATAGCCCCAAGAGGGCTCAAGACGGCCCAAAAGGGTCGTCCGGCCCCGAAGCCGGCCCAGGAGGCCCCCAAGACGGCCTCAGGAAGGCCCAAGAGGGCCCCGTTCGAAATCATGTTCTTGGAAGCCTCTCTGGGAACATGATTTCAGGGTTCCCAGGACGCCCAAAGACAGCCCCCAGAGGCCCCGGGCATGCCGAAGATGACCTCAGGACGGCCGACGACGCCGCCAAAACGCCCCGAATCCGAAAATTATAAATTTTCCAATGGTGTTTGAAGAATTTTTGCGCTCTCCCATGTTCCACCTC
Organism: Prorocentrum cordatum; assembly: GCA_963575745.1. NCBI lineage: Eukaryota > Dinophyceae > Prorocentrales > Prorocentraceae > Prorocentrum > Prorocentrum cordatum. The sequence goes on along the minus strand of CAUYUJ010015390.1, from coordinate 138,251 downwards.
CCCACGGTCCGGGACCGCGTCAGAGGCCCTTCAGATCGCTCCAAGACGGCCGAAGAGGCTCCCAAGAAAGCCCAGAGATGGCCCAGGAGGCTCCCCAGATAAGTCAAGATGGCCTCGAGAGCGCCCCAAGAGAGCCCCAAGAGCGACCCAAGAGGGCCCGAAGAGCGCGACATTTCAAGGTCTCCGGCCTGAGAGGCTCCTAGGACGCCCCCGGAGGCCATCAAGAGGCTCCCAAGAAGCCCAGTGAGGCTCCCAAGAGGCCCCCCCGAAGCCCCAATAGGCTCCCAAGGGGCCCCCAGGGAAGCCCCCTGTGGGCCCCCAAGACACTTCGGTAAATCAGATTTCCCAGATAGCTTCCCGGGAACATGATTCTTCCGCCCACCGCCCCAACCGTGTTTCCAATAGGCTTGCCGACAAGGCCCAAAGGCGCCCCTCGGTAAGCTCCGAGAGGCCCTCCTCTTGAGAGAGCCGAATAAATCTTATGCTCCCAGAGAGCTTCCCGGGAACATGATTCTCTATCTCGAGTAGGCCCGGGGGAGGTGGGCGGGCCGCTGCCTGTTCCCTTCATCGATGCCCCCAGGAGGCTCCCCAGACAATCCAGCTGTGCCCCAAGAGCTCCCCAAGAGAGGGCCCAGAGGGGGACAGCCAAGCGATGTTTCAAGGTCTCTGGCCCTGGGCCGCCTGTAAGCCCCCGGAGGCCACCAGGAGGCTCCCACGAAGCCCCGTGAGGCGCCCAAGAGGCCCCCGGGAAGCCCGAAGAGACCCCCAAGGGGCTCCCAGGGAACGCCCAAGAGGCCCCCCGGCACACCCCAAGAAATCATATCCCCAGAAAACCTTCCGGGCACATGGTTCATCATGGGCCGAAGAGTTCCAGGAGGCCCCCAAGGGGTCCCCAGGGAACGCCCAAGAGACCCCCCAACACACCCCAACAAACCATGTCCCCAGAAGGCCTTCCGGGGACATGGTTCATCATGGGCTCGCGAGTCTCCGCAGGCTTCGAAGTACCATCATGCTACAGGAGAGTTGTCTGGGAAGTAGATTGGGAACATGACTGATCGCCTTCTCGCGGCCCTCCGCAGATCGTTTCGCGCAAAGTTGCCCCAAGTGCCCTCTTGCATCGACGATGACGACGACGAAACGACGAAGCGACGACGACAACGACGACGACGACATTACGACGACGACGGCACGCACCAACTAGCTGCCCAAGACGCCCCCAAACCCATGCTCCAAGAAGGCCTTCTGGGAACCCGATTTATACGGCCTCCGCCCCTCTACACAACCATCTTCCTCGAAGGCCATTTCGGAATGCAGATTGGAATGCGTGTGCTGTGGTCCACTACTTCAGTGGAGCAGTGAATTCGTCAAGGCCTGGGGCCTGCTAGAACCTGAGCGCGCGCGAAGCGCGCGATGTTTCTAGTGTGTATATATATATATAGATATACACATACATGTCGAACTGCATCATGCGATGCGTCGCATGCTTTCGGCCCGTGTTGGGCCTCTCGAGGCTTCCCAGGGGGTTTGGGGCCTCTAGGGGCCCTGGGGAGAGGGCCTCCGGAGGGCCACGCGAGGCCCTCGGGCCTCGGCGAAGGCTGGCCGACGACGACTACGAGCGACGACGACGACGACAACGAGCGACGACGACGACGACGAGCGACGACGACGAGCGACGGCGACGACGAAGACCACGAGCTTCCACGACGACGACGACGACGACGGCGACGGCGAGGGACGACGACGACGACGGCGACGAGCGACGACGACGACGACGAGCGACGACGACGAAGACGACGACGTTGACGACGACGACGACGACGAGCCCCCCCCCCTGCGGGGGCCGCGAGCGGCCGGCGGTGGCCCTCTTGGCCTCGGAAGGCCTCCGGGGGCGAGCCCTGCGGCCCGGGTCGCCGCACCGCAAGGGTGGGCGGCGCGCAGACGGGGGCAGGGTGGAGGGTTTCTCCGAAGAGCTCAGGCGACCCGTCCTCCCCCTCCTCCTCCTCCTCCTCCTCCTCCTCCTCCTCCTCTTCCTCCTCCTCCTCCTCCTTCTTCATCTCCTCCTTCCCCTCCTCCTCCTCCTCCTCCTCCTCTTCCCTCCTCCTCCTTCTTCATCTCCTCCTCCCCCTCCTCCTCCTCCTCCTCCTCTTCCTTCTCCTCCTTCTTCATCTCCTCCTCCCCCTCCCCCTCCTCCACCTTCTCCCCCTCCTCCTCCTCCTCCTTCTTCATCTCCTCCTCCCCCTCCTCTCCCCCTCCTTCTTCATCTCCTCCTCCACCTTCTCCCCCTCCTCCTCCTCCTCCTCCTCCTCCTCCTCCTCCAACCCAGAGCAGATACGACCAAGGCATGGATTGTTGCTTGAATGGGTTCGAGACGAGACTCCTCCTCCTCCTCCTCATCCTCCTCCAGTCGCCTACGGCCCCGGGGGAGACCGTGAAGGGCAGGGTGAGGGGGTAAAGTCGGGCCTGTCTTCTACAGGAGGAATATTAAAAAATAGTTTTAAAAGATAGCTGTGGGACGATTCGTTTAAGTATTGTTTGAATAGTTTGAAGCATTGTTGTGGCTAGTCTGTATTTTCCGTCCAAAATCCACCTGTAGGGAGAGATGCCCGACCTACGGGCAGGGGGTGTGGGGAAGGCTTCTTAGATTGAGGCTGCTTCTTAGAATAGGGGAACGAGCAATGACACAAACATAAAAACGCTGAGGTCCGCGCGGGTTTCTCGGATCCGCGCTGGGGCCGCCTGGCGGCGCCTCCAGCGCCGCCCCTGGCGCCGCGCGCCAGGGAGGGGGTCAGCGCCGATCGGAGAAATCCGCGCGGACCTCCGAATTTTTCTGTTTGTGCCATTTTTCGGTTTCCGATAGAAAGCGCCGGCCTTACATCTACAGAGAAGGCCCACGCCCTCTAAGAAGCAGGGATGCTTCTAAGAAGCCTTCCCCCCTCCCCCTGCCCCACTCTGCGCGCCACCAAAAGTGGACATCTGGCGTCCTCCGAGGCGGACAGCTACGAGTGAGCGGACTTCATCGGTCACCTCAATGTCCAGGCCTCCCAGAAGTGGTCGGAGTAGACGGGGTCGGGGAATGGCGCCTCGTCGGCGGTGCGGCTTGATGCGGAGCCCGATTTTGTCCATGCTGGCGACGCCGATGCATTGCCGGTGCATCGGCGAAACATCCGCGATGCGGTGCAATCTTCCGACCCCATCTACTCGGACCCCGTCAAGGAGGCTTTTGGAGGCGGATAGCTACAAGTGGGCGGACTTCATCGGTCACCTTGAGTCGTGACGTACAGTGGGAGCGCGCATCAAGCGACCATGTGCTTTCCGTCAGGCCATCCTGAGCTGGGCGGTGACTTCCCGCAGCCGTGGAAGAGGCTGCTGCGTTCAGGGTGCTCTGCGTTTCCGCTCAGGTGCACCTCGCGAGCGGGTTTTCAGGGTTGTGTTTCTTGCGAGGGTTTCTTGCGGCCGCGCCCGCAATGTAAGGACTAGTCGTGGCCGTCTCGCCTGCTGAACTCTGGTTTTCCTCATCGACGGCGTAAGGTCTGATCCTGGTCGTCTCGCCTCCTTAATTGCGGCCTTCCTCGTCCTCTCTATCCCCTTCTTCTCATCCCCTTGCCCTTTCCTTCTTTTCTTTCAATATCCTGTTCCTTCTCTTCGTTTCCCTTTTCCTCGAGCCTCAATCCCTTATTCCCTTGTCTTCCCACACGGAGTGCCCCTGGAGCATTCCAGGGACTGTTGACGCGGCGAGGGAAATAGCGGGAAACAGGCGGAGGGCAAATTAAGAGTGGATCAAATTTGGCTTGTATGGCTCCAGTTAGGTGCCATCCAAGGCCATCGTCGATTGGACGCTCTGAACAAGTCCAGGAGGCCCCTAAGCATTCGGCATGTCATGTCCTCTCCTTCTTTCTGATCGTTGTCCTCATTCTCCTCCCCCTTTCGCCTCATCCGTGTGACCGTGACCATTTGGTTCAAAACTTGTGGTTTCCCTGTGGACCCAGCGTGCACTGCCGATTTGCGGCTAGCTTTCGCCTTTTGTTGCAACCGCCGCAAAGGTGTGCGCGCCAGCCCGTGGCCGGGAGTGCTTGTGAGTTCCTCCTGGAGCACGCACAGTCTCGAGTCGACGACGTGGAAGGTCCGCGCGCCGTGGCGCACCGAGCTTGGGAATGTCTTGTGCGCGGGCGTCATGGCGCCAACATCGCAGAGCGGCATTCGTTCGGAAACAACTAAGACGGGCCCGGAGTGTCCTGGAGAATTTCGTGCCGGATCTCGAGGTGAATTTCGTGTGTTTTTGGCCAGGTTTGAAGACTGAGAACAATCCACACGACATTCACGTCGTTTTCGCTCGCCGTTTCGGGGTTGAACGCTGAGAGGAATCCACTCAGAAATCCGCTGCAGCACGTCTGCAAGGTCGGTGTAGTGAAGCTTGAGAATGTCTGGGGCGCAGGCGGCCGCATGCGTGCCGAGGCTCTGCGCACGTGTTCGTGCTGATGCTCGTCGCCAGCGACGAGGCCGCGCACGCTCGGCTTGCAGCGTGTGCGGCGAGTGCGGCCAGCGGGAGTACGCTCGATGTGGATCGGGAGCCTTGAGACGGGGGTCAATGCCAACGGGGGGCAGCCAGAGCGCCGGATCTTGCATGATCCTGAAGGGCTAGGGTCGCAATCACCTGGGCTTAGGTGCAGGATCCTGCAGGATCCTTCGCACTGACCCGGGCTTGGGTGCAGGGTCCTGCAGGATTCTGCAAGGCCTGACTGACCCGGGTCTGGAGTGATGACGAGTCAGCTGCAACCAACGCGGCGGCGCCCACCTCGATCAGCAGCGTGCCGGCTTCGAGCGTGGTGACCAACCCGCAGTCGAAGGTTTCGTCTCTCACCCGTCGGCGCTGGCCAGGCAGTTTCCGAGTATGGTGGCGGAGCTGGACGCGATGCAGGCAAAGGGGAAGTTTTTTCTCACACGCACACACATCACAATACAACACACCACACCACACCGCACCACAACACAACACAACACAACACAAAACAACACAGCACAACACAGCACAACACAGCACAACACACACTCACGCACATTTAAACCACGACAGCCTGCCTCTGATAATGCTGTGGGTTCGCAGATGGCGGGCAAGCTCACCGCCCGGTCGCAGGCGGTCGAGCTGGCGTCGAGTGTTGAGCGAATCGCCCGTGGCGACGTCGAGCACAAGGTGCCGTCGGTGGTCAAGAACAAGGAGTGCCCCACGAAGGCTAAGCCTTTCCATGCCCAGGACTCACAGCTCCTGGAGGAAAAGACGGCTGCGTTGCTCACGGCCGTCGCTGGGGATAGCCTGCTAAATTCCGAGCCAGCACCCTGCATACTTACGCCGTGTTTGAAGTCTTCGGCTCGCAGAGGACCAGGGCGTCGTCAGAGAGGCCGCGGCCGAAGCCCCAGCTGCTCCGCTTGGCCCCGAAGGCGGCGATTGCGCCCCAGCGGGCGCCCGTGCGCCTGCGGCCCACGCTGGCCGCGGGCCTGATCCAGCGGCGGCGGGGGCCCCAGGGACGGCTGGGCCTGGCGACGGTGGCGGCGCTGGCGCTGGCGCCGCGGCGCCTGTCCAACTTGCTGTCCTGGGGCGCGCGGCCCAGGGCCTCGCCGAGTTCGCCTGGCGCGAGCAGTCCATGCACGCGCTGTCCGAGGCCCGTGGGCAGGTTCGCAGCCGGCCCCGGCCCGTGCAGGGCGGTTCCCAACTGGCCAGGCAGCAGCACGACCTGGGCATGACCGGAGACGGAACAG
>CAUYUJ010015390.1:115000-127500 GCA_963575745.1 Prorocentrum cordatum | reverse complement strand
ATGTATATGGGTACCCACTGTATTAGTACAGTTGCACTACGGAGGTTTGGGGAAGGGAAATAACCATCTGCTGGCAACTGCGATTGCTGTGATGATGACGATGCTGGTGGCGCGCCCTCGAGTTGGCGACGAGGCGTGATGACGATGTTGCGCCGCGATGTGATGCCATTAACTATCCCACTGAACCGATCCCACAGTCGATCTCATTACCTAACTCACTTGATCGATATCACAACCGATCGCACGATCGATCTCACTCAACGGATCTCGCTATGGATCCAGCATTCGATCTTTGAAGCAATCCCAATCGAGCTCGCAATCGATCCCACTATCGATCTCACTGTCGATCTCGTAATCGATCGCACTATCGACCTCACTCTCGATTGCAGTATCGATGCAACTATCGATCTCACCATCGATCTCACTGCCGCGCACAGGATCGATGCAACTACGGATCTCACTATCGAATTAAGTATCGATCCCACTATCGATCTCACTACCGATCTCACCATCGACCTCTACTTACGATCGATCTCACTATCGATCTTGACATCACGGCGGGACACCGCGGGACACCACTGGAAACTATGGGACACCGCGGGACACCATTGAGACACCACGGGACACCACGTGACACCACGAGACACCATCGGGACACCACGGCGGGACACCGCGCGACACCATCGGGAGAACGTGGGACACCACGGCGGGGCACCCCTAGCCACCGCGCGATCACTGGAGGGCCTGACTTTTGCATCCGAATCGCCCTAGCGACGGCGGGACACCATCGGGACACCACGAGACACCACGGCGGGACAACCCCAGCCACCGCGCGCCCAGCGGAGCCCCAGACTTTGTATCCAAATCGCCCGGGCGACGACGGGATCGTTCCCCTCGCGCGCCCACGCAGCTTCGCCTCGCCCACACGCACGACACGAACAGTATGCTACCGAGGAACCCCACATACTTATATTATGGCTGGAGTGATGATAGCTGAAATCAAGCATATGATAATGGTGTTGGTGGCCGTCCCTGCGCAACCCCTATGGTGTCGAGAAAGTGCCACGCCTGCTACGCCCTGGACGACCAGCTCGGATAGCGGCCGCGCTCAGAGACACCACCTGCGGACCCCCTACGGTTAGGAGAATATGCCTCGCCTGCTACGCCCTGGACGACAGGCTCGGATAGCGGCCGCGCTCAGAAACCACGACCTGCAACCCCCTTATGGCGTCGAGAAAATGCCACGCCTGCATGCCCTGGACGATTGGCTCGGATAGCCGCCGCGCTCAGAGACCACGCCCTGCGCCCCCCCTATGGTGTCGAGAGTGTGTCACGCCTGGTATGCCGTGGACGACCGGCTCGGATAGCGGCCGCGCTCAGAGAACACTCCCTGGGCAACTCCTATCGCGTCGAGCAAATGCCACGGCTGCTTCGCCCGGACGGCCGGCTCGGATAGCGGCCGCGCTCAGAGACCACCACTTGCGGACCCCCTAAGGTTACGAGAATATGCCTCGCCTGCCACGCCCTGGACGACAGGCTCGGATAGCGGCCGCGCTCAGAAACCACGACATGCAACCCCCCTATGGCGTCGAGAAAATGCCACGCCTGCTTTGCCGTGGACGACCGTCTCGGATAGCGGCAGCGCTCAGAAACCACGCCCTGCGCCCCACCCCCCTATGGTGTCGAGAGTATGTCACGCCCAAGCAGTCAGGACCTGCGTGATGCGCTTGGCCCTGAAAGGGTCGGGGCCCGGGTCCGCCTGGTTAGCTGCGTAGAGGAACTTCACCGCATCAAGCCATTCTGCAAGGACCGCCTGCCGCGTTCGGTGCGCGACGCCTTCCACGTCGCGCAAAGAGTCCATGCCATGAGACACCGCGGCGGCTCGAAACGTCCATCGCCAGGAGGCGACGTCGGTCACCTCCCCGTAGAACTTTGCGCTAGCTCCGCCGAGCACGCCAGGCTGCAGAGCGAACGAACGAAGGGTGGGAACATCCATCTCGTAGCTCGGGTGGCCGTTGGAATACTTGTTGCGCGCTTTCCACAAGTTCGCATCGGCACCCCTACTTGACGGGCGGTAGCGTGGGTCATTAGCTCTTTTTCCCATCATCCGACAGCTTCTGCGACCCAGAAAATCTGCCGTGACCCATTGTCGAAGCTTCTGCGACCAGGGTCCTTGCAACCATCGCCCGTCCGACTCCGCGGGCCCGTGGGAAAGCTGAACGCGGGGTGTGCCAGTGGACCGAACAGACGTAGCAAGCAACGCAGCCGGAGACCGCTGTGGCGTGACAGCGAGCGTCGGCGCAGCCTTCATGGGCGTGGCCTTCGTGGGCGTAGCCTTCATAGGCGTCATAGACGTGGCCATGGCTGCTGAAGGAGATTCTGGGTCAACGCACGGGCTGCCGGCCTCGCGCACTCGCCGAACTTTCGCTGGCGGTCCGCAATCGTGTTCTCCACTCTCCTGCGGCTGGTCTGAGAGGGCCTCCGGGGGACACCTGCCCGACGCAGGGTTCCGCAGGTATCCCACGAAGGTCTGCCTCTTGCCGTCGTCGTTCAGGTCGGAGTACTTCGCACAAAGCGTATCGGGCCTCCAATTGTGAAGCTGGCGGCGGTACGCATAAATGCGGACTCCTCAGCGCCAAACGCGGGGGTGGCAGGGCGCCCATGGCAATTTCGGGCGGCATCATTGCCAAGCGCAGGTTATGCGGTTGCTGCCCTCAAATGGGATCACGCGCGCGCCTGCGTGAAAGCGCAAGCGTGCCGAGCCAGCCTGATCCAAGGTGAGTACAGCATGGTTAACGGCGGTTGCGCCCGCGTCGAGGAAGCACCTGGCGTCAAGGAAGCGCCGCGCCCGCCACATTTGGCGAGCCCGAAACGGATAGCGACGCACCCCCAAGGCACCCTCTATGGCCTAGAGGAAGTGTCACGCCTGCCACGCCTTGCGAGGCCGAAACAGATAGCGACCGCCCCCCAGCGCACCACCTGTGGCGTCGAGTAAGTGTCACGCCTGCCGCGCTGTGCGAGGCCGAAACGGCTAGCGACCGCACCCCCTGCGCACCACCTGTGGCGTCGAGAAAGTGTCACGCCTGCCACACGCTTTGCGAGGCCGAAACGGCTAGCGACCGCACCCCTTGCGCACCCCCTGCGACGTCGAGCAAGTGTCACGCTTGCCACGCTTTGCGAAGCCGAAACGGCTAGCGACCGCACCCCCAGCGCACCACCAGTGGCGTCGAGAGAGTGCCACGCCTGCCACGCTTTGTGAGGCCGAAACGGATAGCGACCCCACCCCCAGCGCACCCCCCGTGGCGTCGAGGAAAGTCACGTTTGCTACGCCTTGCGAGGCCGAAACGGATAGCGACCGCACCCCCAGAGCATCTCCCGTGGCTTCGAGAAAGTGCCACGCCTGCCACGCCTTGCGAGGCCGAAACAGATAGCGACCGCACCCCCTGCGCACCCCCTGTTGCATCGAGAAAGTGTCACGCCTGCCACACGTTGCGAAGCCGAAACGGATAGCGTCTGCACCCCCAGAGCACCCCCTGTGGCGATGAGGAAGCGTCGCGCCCGCCACGCTTTGCCAGGCCGAAACAGATACCGACCGCCCCCCCAGCGCTTACCTGTGGCGTCGAGAAGCTGCCACACATGCCATGGTTTGCGAGGCCGAAACGGATAGCGACCGCACCCCCAGCGCACCCCCTTTGTAGCATCGAGGAAGTGTCGCGCCAGCCACTTTTTGCGAAGCCGAAATTGACAGGCGACCGCACCCCCAGCGCACCCCCTGCGGCGTCGAAGAAGTGTCACGCCTGCTACGCATTGCGAGGCCGACGCGGATAGCGACCGCACCCCCTGCGCACCCCCTTGTGGCGCCGAGGAAATGTCACGCTTGCCATGCTGTGCGAGCCCGAAACGCATATCGACCGCACCCCCTTCGCACCCATTTTGTAGCATCGAGGAAATCTCGCGCCTGCCACGCCTTGCGAGCCAGAGGCAGCGAGCGCACCCCCTGCGCACCCCCCTGTAGCATCGAAAAGAGGCACGCTGTGAGATGTGTGTCAGGCTGTACGTGGACGTGTGTTTCATGGGTGTGCCCATTATGTAGCGCATACGTCGTGGGTGTATGATGCCGTGAACACGCCAGGCGTGCACTACCGTTGTATGGTGTGTTTGCGAGTGTTGTACGGTGTGCGTGTGCTGGTGAGTGTCATGAGGTCATACCTGTACATCCTCTTCCGCTCCATGTGTGGCTGTATGTGAGCATGTGTCTCATGTGTATGTGGACATGTGGGCGCGAGACGCAGAGGGAGGAGGAGGAGGAGGAGGAAAAGGAACGCGGGCGAGACGCAAAAAAGGAGAAAACCCAATGCCCACGAAACATGTGGGGAACTGAACCGAAAACGATTTCCGGGGAATGGGCCTACCGGCCCACTGCAACATCACCCCCAACCTGATATATATATATATATATATAACATCATATATACGTTTGTATATGTACACATATATATGTGTATATATGCGTGTATAGATGTGTGTTAGCCCGCCTGGACTCCAAACAGCGCCTTTGTAGAAATCCATCCGGTACAATCTATGTGTTACAATCTATGGAATGCAACTTTCTATATACATATGAAACACTTTACGTGATGCGACCTGTGAAGTGCATTTTGTGCTGTGCAATTGATATTGTGCAAGCTATGTGGTGCAATCTATGTGGTGCAATTCATTTCTGTTCGCAGGTAGTTGTCCACTCCACTGCTCGCGGAAGCATCCCACCCACGCACCCGCAAGTTGGTTTGCAAAATCTCTTGAGACCGTGTCGGTGGGTACCACATGGCACTTGGCAACAACAGCGACGCCGACGACGACAGCGACAACGACGATGACGACGCCGCCGACAACGACTACGACGACACCGACGACGTCTCCAACGACTTACGACGATGACAACGACGACGACGATGACGACGCCGACGACGACGATCGACGACGACGACGTCAACGACGCCGACGACGACGACGACGACGACGACGACGGCGGCGACGACGACGACGCCGACGTCGACGACGACGAAGACGACAACGACGCCGACGCCGACGACGACGACGAAGACGACGACGACGTCGCCAACGAAGACAACGAGGAAGGAGGGAGGACGACGACGGCGACAACGACGACAACGACGAGGGAGGAGGGAGGACGGCGACGACGCGAACGACGAAGAAGGAGGAAGGACGGCGACGCCGACGACGGCAACGACGAGGGAGGAGGGAAGACGACGACGACGACGACGACGACGACGACGACGACGACGGCGACGAAATAGGAGGGACGACCACGAGACGCCGACGACGGACGACCACGACGACGAGGGAGGAGGAGGAAGGACGACCACGGCGACAACGACGACGGAAACGACCACGACGCCAAAGAGGACGACGACGGCGAACACGAGGAAAGACAGAGGACGACGTAGGCGACGACGACGACGACACCGACGCGGGAGGAGGGAGGACGGCGACGACGACGACGACGACGACGACGACGCAAGGGCGCGCGCGCACGCTTTTATTGAAAATCCGTGTTGCGAAGCCTTGTGTTTCTGTATGTTTTTTGGACACACGATTTTGGAATCCTTCCGAATCCGATGGGTTTTGAAGGTTTTCGGCATACGCGCGCGACGACGCGCGCGTCTGCACTTAGTCCAATTTTTTGCATTGGATTCTCGCGACGGCACACGCGCAAAGGGCGTTCGACAGATTTCGACATGAGCGCGCGCGACGCCCGTTTGGTAGCATGTTGTGAAAATCTTGACAAACCGACGATTTTCTCAAGATTTCGCAACAGCCCGCGCGGAAGCTTGTTTAGCGAATCAGTGTTGCGAAACCCTGTTTTTTTCTTTATTTTTTGGGGAAGCTCGATTGCGAAATCCTTCCGGCACCGAAGGTTTTGGAAGGATTTCGGCATGCGCGCGCGACGACGCGCGCGTTTGCACTTCGTCTTTTTTTTTTGTTGCAAAAGATTCGTGAACAAGCGTTATGTTAGAACAAACAATGTCACCGCACAGTGTTTTTAACCAGGGAGCCTCAGGGGGGGAGCCCGGCTTAGCTGGGATGGTACGATTTCGCATTTAGGATGGACGAGTGTGCATTACATATATGTATATATTTGTGAAATTATACGACCCCAAGGGGAAGCGATAAGTCCGGGGGGGGGTAGAGTTTATTTTTTTTGAAAGGAGAACTCACTTGCGGAACTTGAAGTGGTCAACTCCACTGCTTGCGCAATCATCCCACCCACCCACCCGCAACTTGGTTTGCAAAACCCATGCGGGACCGAGCACAGATATCGCCCCGGGGTCGTCTTGGAGCCCTCGGGGGCGTCTCAAGAGCGCCCCAAGAAGCCCGGAGAAGCAAGACGGCCGACGACGACGACGGCGACGACGGCGGCGACGACGACGACGCCGACGTCGACGACGACGACGACGACGCCGACGCCGACGACGACGACGAAGATGACGACGACGTCGCCTACGAAGACGACGACGAGGGAGGAGGAAGGACGACGACTGCGACAACGACGACAACGACGACAACGAGGGAGGAGGGAGGACGGCGACGACGCGAACGACGAAGAAGGAGGAAGGACGGCGACGCCGACGACGGCAACGACGAGGGAGGAGGGAAGACGACGACGACGACAACGACGGCGACGACGACGAAATAGGAGGGACGACCACGAGACGCCGACGACGGACGACGACGACGACGAGGGAGGAGGAGGAAGGACGACCACGGCGACAACGACGACGGAAACGACCACGACGCCAAAGAGGACGACGACGACGAACACGAGGAAAGACAAAGGACGACGTAGGCGACGACGACGACGACGACGACGCGGGAGCAGGGAGGACGGCGGCGACGACGACGACGACGACGACGCAAGAGCGCGCGCGCACGCTTTTGTTGAAAATCCGTGTTGCGAAGCCTTGTGTTTCTGTATGTTTTTTGGACACACGATTTTGGAATCCTTCCGAAACCGATGGGTTTTGAAGGTTTTCGGCATACGCGCGCGACGACGCGCGCGTCTGCACTTCGTCCAATTTTTTTGCAGAGAATTCTCGCGACGGCACACGCGCAAGGGCGTTCGACAGATTTCGACATGCGCGCGCGACGCCCGTTTGGTAGCATGTTGTGAAAAAAACTTGACAAACCGATGATTTTCTCAAGATTTCGCAACAGCCCGCGCGGAAGCTTGTTTAGCGAATCAGTGTTGCGAAACCTTGTGTTTTTGCATGTTTTTGGAGTCTCGATTGCGAACCCCTTCCGGCACGGAAGGTTTTTGAAGGATTTCGGCATGCGCGCGCGACGACGCGCGCGTGTGCTCTTCGTCAAGTGCTTTTGCAAGGGATTTGCGAAAAACAAAGTGTTATGTTAGAACACGAAAATGTCATCGCATATTTTTTAACAAGGGAACCTCCGGGGGGGATACCGGTTGGCCCGGGTCATTGCGATGTCATATTTAGGATGGACATGTGGTCAGAATCGTCTGTGATTTACACACCCGAACAGGGGTAGCGATAACGGCGGGGGGGGGGGGTAGAGTCTATTCTTTTTTTTAAACCGGAGAATTAATTTCTGTTCGCAGTGAGTTGCCCACTCCACTGCTCGCGCAAACATCCCACCCACCCACCCGCAACTTGGTTTGCAACATCTCTTAAGACCGTGACGGTACGGTGGGTAGCGATAGCGCCGGGGGGAGGGATAGCGATAACGCCGGGGGGGGTACATCCTATTCTGTTTTTTATATAGAAAGGAGAACTTATGATGCGCAGGCTATGTCGAGCAACATCTGTGGTACAATAAATTGGCTGTGCAATCTATGGGCTTCAACATCTGTTGTGCAACCGATGAGGAACAATCTATGTGGTGCATTACATGTGGTCCAACCTACGTAGAGCAATATATGTAATGCAATATATGTGGTGCAATAGATGAGGGGCAATCAGTGTTGTGCAGTTTTCGTTGTGCAGTAAAGCAAGCTATATGGTCCAACGCATGTGATGCAATCTTGCTGGTGCAATCTATGCCGTGCAATCGATATTGTGCACCTTGTGTGGGGAATATCTGTGGTAGAACCGATGTGGTGCCATCGATGGTGTGCAATCTACGCGAAGCACTGATGTGGTGCAACCTGCGTGGTGCAAGACACGTTGTTGTGCAGCCTGACGGCGGCGATGGGCGGTGACGGGAGCCGACGGGGCGGCGACGGCGACACGACAGCCCGACAGACCGACAGACGGGCCCAGCCGACGGGCGGCAACGAGCCAGCGACGGGGCGGCGATGGCGGCCGCATACCCGCCAGACGACGGGCGGCGTCGAGGTGGCGACGGGGCGGCTACGGCGGCCACATCGCCGCCAGACCGAAGACACGGCCCATCTCCGCAGAGCACACGCACGACCTTTTTCAGTGCAACCACTGTGTTGGGGATAGCTACAGCTGCACACATACATGTACATGTGGCGTCCAAAACCCGGGTAGTCCGAAGCGCGGAGCATGCTTATGCGAGACGTGAGCAAGGGTGTTGGAATGCATGCTTGGAGAGCTTGCAGGGCGAGAACACGCCTCTGCGAGACGCTTGCCAGGGCGCTGGAAAGCACGCCCGGGCAGCTTGAAAGCTTCGGACGCAAGCTTGGAGGGAGCTCCAAGGGAGATCAATCCGTGGATACATATACATATACATACATATATCTGTATACATCTACACATATATATACATATATGTGTGTGTGTCTATCTGCATATACATATACATACGCATCTACCTACAAATATGTGTATGTGTATATTAGTGTGGACCCGTTGATTAAATCCACGAAGTTGAGCGAATCGAAGGTTGGTGGCGCGCGGTGGGTGGCGCGACGTTGTCACGGGTTGCTGTAGGTTCTTTGAGGCTTTTCCCGATGAGTTTCCCATCCGAGTGTGTCCAATGCGCTGGGGCGGGGCCCGAGGTGTTCGGGCTCCGCGAAAGCGAGATATTGAAGAGTCCCTCTGGGCCGTCTTGTGCCCTCTTGGACCGTCATCCGGGTCCGTTTGGGAGACCGTTGGGCCATCTTGGGGCAGTCTTTCTTGGAGGCCGCTCGGGCCGTCTTGGAACATCGGAAAGCTGAAAAGGCGAGAACGCCAAACACTTTGGAAGCCATAGGAAAATCAATGATTTTGGCCTGTCGAGGCCCTCGCTGGAGGCCTCGTAGAAGCCATTTCGGCCGTCTTGGCGGCCTCTTGGGCAGTCCTGGGGCCATCTTCAGCCGTCTTCGAATGTTCTTGGGCCCTCTTGGAAGCCTTGTGGGCCCTCGTGGTGCCTTCTTGAGCAGTCTTGGGGCACCATTGGGGGCCCCTTGAGCCATCTTGTGGTGGACTTGGAGGCCTCTCGGGCAGTCTGGGAGCGTCGGAAAACTGAAAAGGTGAGAACGCCCAAAACCTGCCAAAACCATCGGACAATCAATGACGTTGGCCTCTCGAGGCCCTCGCTGGAAGTCTCTTGGAAGCCACTTCGGCCGTCTTGGCGGCCTCTTGGGTAGTCCTGGGGCCATCTTCGGCCGTCTTGGAGTGTTCTTGGGCCCTCGTGGGCGCCTTCTGGGCCGCCTTGGTGCCTTTGTGGGCCGTCTTGGTGCTATTTGGGGGGCCTCTTGAGCCATCTTGGAGCGGTCTTTGAGGCCTCTTGGGCTGTCTAGGAGCGTCCGACAGCTGAAGCGGCAAGGAAGCCCAACATCTGTAAACCTATTGAAAATCAATAATTTGGGCCTCTCAGGGCCCTCGTGGGAGGCCTCTTCGAAGCCTCTTGGGCCGTCTTGCGGACATCGTGGGCTGTCCTGGGGCCATCTTCGGCCGTCTTGGGGTGCGCTTGGGCCCTCTTGGGCGCGTTTTGGGCGGTCATGGGGCCCTCTTGGGCCGGCTTGGGTCCCTTTGGGGGGCCTTGAGCCATCTCGGGGTGGTCGTGGAAGCCTCGCGGGCCGTCATGGAGCCTCGCAACGCCGACTCGGCGAGGAGCTCCGAAATTGCAAAAAGCCGCAGGAAAATTAATGATTTTGGCCTCTGGGGACCCTGGGGGAAGCCCTCTTGGAAGCCTCTTGGGCCGTTTTGTTGGCCATCTTCGGCGTCGTTGGGAGTTTGGAGCGCGTCGGGTTCCCTTGGAGGATTCTTCCGAGGTGTTCTGGGCCCGTTGGGAAGCGATCGGGGCCCCTGGTGCCGTTTCGGGGGCCCCGAGCTGGGGGCCCACGCACGCTCGCAAAGCTCTTTACGGATTTATTTGGGGGGGCCGAGCGGTCATTCATTATCCTTGGGTGCGGTGCTGAAGTGAGAATCCGTGGTGAGGATTCTGTTCGTTGCGTTGTTATTGTTGTTGTTGTTGTTGCTGTTTTTGTTGTTTTTTGTTGACATCCCCACCCGCGACCCACCCGCGACCCACCCGCGACCCACCCCGTGACAAACCCCGCGACCCACCCCGCGACCCACCCCGCGACCCACCCGCGACCCACCCCGCGACCCACCTGCGACCCACCCCGCGACCCACCCGCGACCCACCCGCGACCCACCCGCGACCCACCCGCGACCCACCTCCGACCCACCCCGCGACCCACCCGCGACATACCCACGACACACCCGCGACCCACCCCGCGATCCACTTGCGACCCACCCCGGGACCCACCCGCGACCCACCCCGTGACCCACACGTGACTTACCCGCGACCAACCCGCGACCGATCCACATTGGTTTGAAGAAAAAATCGGCACCGTGGCGGGTTCGTTGTGTAATTTGTGAAATGTTGACGCCTGCGGCGGGCTTCTCCAGAGTCTCGCAGACCGCTCACGCCCCCACCGCCCCTTCACTCTTATCCGCATCTGCGGGGTGCTACATCTATGTATATATTTGTTTATACATACGCACATACAAGCATACATATACATACATACATACATACATACAAACATACATACACACATACATACATGCATGCATGCATGCATACATACATACATACCTTTATACAACCATACATACATACATACATACATACATACATACATACGTACGTACGTACGTACATACATACATACATACATACATCTACATGCATACATACATACATACATACATGCATACATACATATATACATACATACATACATACATACATACATACATACATACATACATACATACACACATACATACATGCATGTATGCATGCATGTACATACATACATGTACATACATACATATATGTGTGTATGTGCGTGCGTCCGTGTGTATGTCAGCCAGCGTGGACCCCAAACAGTGTGTTGCTAGCAATGTGTGTGTGTGGTGTTATGTATGTGGGGCAATATATGCGGTGAAATGTGATTGTGGCAAACGGGTGGAGATATCTCATGTTTTTGCGCACATCCCACCCACCCACCCGCAACTTGGTTTGCAAAACGCATGCGGTGGCGATTGCGATGCATGCTTGGCGTTGGCTGGTGCCTTTCTGCGGCCGCGCCAACCAAAGCACGCGCGCGCAGCGGCTAGCTAGTTTGGCGCGACCGACGCGTCCGCGGTGGCGCCGACCGCCCGGCATATCCCAGCGGGCACTTCAGTGCGAGTAGGCAGTTTGGGCTGGCGCGGTACCATGGCAACGTCGGCAACGGTGAACGCGACGATGTGCGCAGCGATGTTGGTGACGATGGTGGCGACAATTAATGCGCGCCCAGAGCGCCGATGCTCATCACGCCGACGACGATGACGGCGTCCTCGCGTCGGTGACGAAGGTTTTGGAAAAGTTCGACATATGCGCGCGGCCGACGCGCGAAAGTGGTCCGTATGGTCTTCTTTGACACGGATCGCCCCCCCCCCCCCACCCCCCCAGCACGCGCGCAAGGCCGTACGAATGATGTCGGCACGCGGCGCGAGATGCTTGTTTGGCTCAATTCCACGCGCATGCTGCACAACCTATGCTTGCTTTCAAGAAGTTGCAAAAACGCGAACGCACTTTCTTGGGGGTTTGAAAACTGGTGTTGCGAAGCCATTTGTTTTTGCTAGTTGTTTGGGCATTCCGTTTACAAACCGCTACGCGATCGAAGGTTTTTGACGAATTTCGGCATGCGCGCGCGACGACGCGCGCATGCATTTCGTCTCGTTTTTGTTGCACAGGACTTTCGCGACGGCACGCGCGCAAAAGGCGTTCGAACGATTTGGATTTGCGCGCGCGAAGGCCGTTTGCCTTTTTTTGGTTTCCGAAAATAACCGTGAGAGCACGCACGCACCAGCTTTTTGGTTGATCATCCTTGTTGCGAAACTTGTGTGTTTTAGTATGTTTTTGGGACACCCGATTATGACTTCATTACGCAACCGACGGTTTGTGAAACATGTCAGCATGCGCGCGCGACGATTGGCGCGTGCGCAGTGCGTCCGGTGTTTTGCAATGGGTCTTGAATATTTATGATTTGTGGTAAACGAGCGCGCGCG
>CAUYUJ010015390.1:52500-110000 GCA_963575745.1 Prorocentrum cordatum | reverse complement strand
GAAACCAAGGCCTCGGAGGTCTGGCCGTCTCTTCCTGCCACCCATGGTGCCCCTGCTGCTCTGGGCCTCGTCTTCCTCGTCTCCCCTCCTGTGCCTCCTCTTGTCAACTTCCTCCTGCTGCTGACGATGATGATGATAAGGAGGAGGAGGAGGAGGAGGAGGAGAAAAAGGAGGAGGAGGAGGAGGAGGGGCAGGAAGAGGCGGAGGAGGAGGAGCAGGAGGAGGAGGAGGAGGAGGAGTGGGTGCAGGAGGAGGAGGAGGAGGACGAGGAGGAGGAGGAGGAGGAGGAGGAGGCATCCTTCTCGTCCTCCTCCCTCCATCGCCTGCTCTTCTCAGGCACTCCAGCGCTGCCAGTGCCTGGAGAGGCACGTGGAACCTGGGGGAACGAGACCATGGTCCAGTCCGTAGAAGGTTCTCGTGCACCACCATGCCCGGCCACAGCCCCAGGATGGTGCGTTGACTCTCCTGGCCTCGTCCAGCAGGGCGTCTTTGGCACCACGCGTGCCAGGCCCCAGGACAGCACTGGCCAGGCATGGTGGTGCTTCGTGAGAGCCTTCCTCGTACGTCGCGTGGCTGGCCTCGCGCTGCGGCCTCCTCCTGGCCCGAACTCCCGGCGCCGCTGGCCTCGGAGCTGGCCTCGAAGCTCCGCCGGGGTCGGCAGCCACGGGCCTGTGTGAGCCGTGAGCCGCCACGCGCGCAGGAGCGACGGCGGGAGCCTGTTTTTTGTTGGATTCAGGCAGGTTTACTTGCACCCCCCCCCCCCCCCCCCCCTCGCCCCTCTTCAAGCGAACACAAGCGTGCAAGTGCCTTTCGCCTTGCGCGATTTCCGCGCCCCGCCCCCCCGGGGCTTGCTTCAGGCTCAGCCCCCCCCATCCCCCCCCCGTCCATGCAAGTAAACTTGCCAGAGTCAAAAAAAACAACAGGCTCCGGCGGGCGCCACCCGGGCTCGTCGGGCTGCCGCCGAGGCGCGCGAGGCCCGAACGCCCAGCGGGCTCGCTCGGCTTTGGGCTCCGCTCCGCGCCGTCGGCTGCCCGGGTGGTCTCTCGCACGGGGCCAGGGCGAGGAGATGGGTCCGTGCCAGGGGGTGCCGCGGCGCTCTCAGAGCTCGGGCCGGGCGAAAGGGGGGGAATGGGGAAAGGGGGGGGTACGAAATCTGCTGCGTGCAGCTGGCTTCGGCCTCACCCAAGGGCTAATTCCTCGATGCATGGCCGCTCCCGGCGCCGGGAGGCGCCGGGGAAATCAGCTACGTGAGCCGATTCTCAAACCCCCCCTTTGCTATCCTCCCCTTTCGCCCGACCCGCAGAGCGTTCCGGAACGCACCGGGAATGGCCGCGGCTTCCGAGAGGGCAAGTTTACTTGCATGGACGGGGGGGGGGGGGGGGGCTGAGCCTGAAGCAAGCCCGGGGGGGGGCGCGGAAATCGCGCAAGGCGAAAGGCACTTGCACGATAGTGTTCGCTTGAAGAGGGGCGAGTGGGAGGGGGGGGGGGCGAACGCCATGCAAGTAAACTTGCCTGAACCCCCCCAAAAAAACAGGCTCCATGTTTGTTCCAGAGCTGCCGGATCTCAGGCATTCTCGATCTACCCTCGCCCGATGTTATCCTATAGTCCTGGCTTCGGCTGAGCTCCGCCCCGCACAGTCGGGAGCCCGGAATTGTCTTGCGGCGCCATGGGGAGAGATCGAGGCGCCAAGGCTTCCCGTGCTCTGGGCCGCGGGGCTGTGATTACAGAACGGGTCCAGGGTGGCACGTCTGCCAAGGGTAAGTCGGGCGTGTCCCCCTACAGGGTGATCTTCGACGAAGAATTAAAACATACCCCCGAGCATTTTCCACACTTGCCAAACAATATTCATCAATAGTCCCCAGATCTTTTTAGACTATTTTTGAAGCTTCCCCCTGTAGAGGGACAGGCCCGACTTCATGCCAAGGGGAGGGGGTCGCGAGGTCCGGGGGCCCTCGTCACGAGAGAGCCGGGACGGAGGTCATGGGCAGGGCGGGTGTGAGCGCCCCCGTGTCTGGGCAGGGCGCCGCCACGAAGCCGAGCGGCTGCCCCGGGGCCGCGCGGGGGCGCCCTCGACTCCGAGGCGGTGTGCCGCCATCGCGCAGCGTCGCTGTGCCCCCACACGCAGGACCCCCCTTCCCGTTGTCGGCCCCCGATGCTTCTTCCTTTAGGGGGGCCACGCGCGGACCCTGCCCCTGCCCCCACGACCTCTGAGGGGGAGGGTGGGGCTCGCTTCGCTCGGGAGCTCCCGCTCGTCGTGAACCCCCCCCCCTCAGAAGTCGTGGGGGGTACGGGTAGGGTTCGCACGTGGCTTAGTGAATAGTCCGTTTTCGGTTCTCGGGAGGGCGCCGCGGCCGTTATTTTCCAGGCCTGCGCCCGCCAGGCTTGAGCTTCAGGTCGTTTTCACTAAACCACGTTCTGCTAAAGGGAGGTCTGTCCATCCCCGACTTCTTAGGTCTCCCTCGTGCCTCCGGCCGAGGCGTCGCCCAGCAGGAGGAGGCCGACGGGAACCAGACGCACTCGAGCCTGGCGACGGGGTACCGGACGAAGGCGCCCTTTGCGCGGCCGGCTCTCCCTCGTGCCCCCTCTCGGGGTGCGCGCGTGGGGTCGGTCGTTCCTCCGCCTCCCTCCTTCCTGGCTCCTCCTACACCTTAGGCGATGCTTAAGAAAACTTAAGTTTTCGGCCAGAATCTCAGTTATTCTAAATGTTTCAATGTAAATCCTAAGATGTTCATGGACATGTTTGGTTTTAATCAAGTTCTGAGACTATGAATTTCTTAACCCATGATTTCTTAAGCATTTCGCAGGGTGTACAGTCGGGGCCCTGAAGAAGGAGCGCTTTTCGTTGGGGAGGGGCTCGGTGTTCCTTGATTGTTTTACAGCTTGCCTCGGGTTCCCCCTAGGCTTCTGTATGGGGTATCGAAGGTTTACTTATGGAAAAGAGGGGCCTCGTTCTTTACTTAGGGTTCCTTAGGTCAACGCCCCGACTGTATCCCACAGCTGCCCTCCCCCTTGTCCCTCAGGAGGCGCCAGGGCTGCGGCTGCATCGACCGTGGCCAGGGCCCAGGATCGGCGGAGGATCGCGCGTCGCGCGTCGCGGGGGCGCGGCCAGGTCCAGGGAGTGTTTTCTGGAGGGGGAAAAGCACACAGACACGATTGATCGCCGATTCCCCAGAAAATATTGGAAGCAACGTGGGAAGCGGGGGAAGACGAACACCCAGAAAATATGGGAAAATAGGGGGATCCTGGTGTGTGTGTGTGTGTAGTTGTCGGTGCGTCCCAGGGCCCCCTTGAGGGTATGCCTCCTGCAGGTTCACGGAGTCGCGCTGCCGCTCGGCGCCATGGGCGCGAGGGTGGCCGGGTCTCTGGCCGGGGTGGGCGTGCTGCTGCTGCGGGCGGGGGGGGGGGCTTGTGTAAAACGACGCGAAGATCGGGACAATATCGGATCGGGATAACTCGAAATCTTTGAGAATCGGCGGGTTTGGAGGATGTATTGGGCGCCGCGACCGCTCCAGAGCGTTCCGGAACGCTCTCAGAGCGCTCCGGAACGCTCTGGAGCGATTTATCCCGATCCTAGCCCTGGTTTAGTGTGGCGGGCGCAGGTGGAGGCGGAGCTCCAGGCGATCTGCAACCGCGTCCTGAGCCTGCTGGGGAACAACCTGGTGCCGAGCGCGCAGCCAGGTGGCCGCGGCACGCCTCCGTGGGGGGGAGTAGGCGATGCCGCAGCAGTCGCGAAGAGGTGGGAGGAGGAGGAAGAGGGGAAAAGGAGGAGGAGGAGGAGGAGGAGGAGGAGGAGGAGGAAGAGGAGGAGGAGGAGGAGGAGGCGGTAAGGAGGAGAAGAAGGAGGACAATTGAGGAGGAGGAGAGGAGGAGGGGGAGGAGGAGGAGGTGGAGGACGAGTAGAAGGAGGAGGAAGAGGAGGATCAGGAGGAACAGCAGGAGGAACAGCAGGAGGAGGAGGAGGAGGCCCAGGAGGAGGCGAAGGAGGAGGAGGAGGAGGCGAAGGAGGAGGAGGAGGAGGAGGAGGAGGAGGAGGAGGAGGCGGGACCGCCCGCGTGCCGTGCCGTGCCGTGCCGTGCCCGCGTCGTGCCTGGAGCCTGGGCTGCCGAAGAGCTGCCGCCCGCGTGGCGCGCCGTGTCGTGCCCGCGCCTTGCCTTAAAGTCGGGCAGGCCCCTCTGTCAAGCAGTGGCGAAGCGTCCCGGCTCGCCGATCGCCCTATGAAACAATGTTCTAAGAACCTTTTGTGGTTTGTTCGAAATGTCTTCAGAACATGTCTGGCGCAGTCTGTCTTGCTTTAATGCATCGGGTTTATGTTCTAAGAACATTGTTGTCGTTCTTAGAGCATTTGTGGGCTCTAAGAACATTTCGTGGTAGGACTATAGGAATGCTGGGGCGGTCAGTCCCTGTTCAACTCTACAAGAGGAGTGTTCAAATAGTCAATGGTCATGGGACGGTGCTTTGGGTAGGTTTGAGCATTTGGTCTTCATGTTTTGACTTTGTCTTGAGTTGTCGTCCAAAAGCCGCCTGTAGGAGGACACGCCCGACCTGAGCCTTGCCTAGGAAGCCAAGAAAAACGCGAAGAGCGTGCCGTGCAGTGCAGTGCCGTGCCCGCGCCGCACAGCATCCCGGGATGCGAAGGATGTGTGCCGGGCCCTGCCGTGCCCGCACCGTGCCTGGCCCCAGGAAGCAATCTGCACTCTGAGCTTCTCCATAAGACGGCGCGCGGCGCCGTGCGCTCCCTCATAATATATTGTTTGCTCTTGATGGGCCTGTTCTCCACCACCACCACCATCAGTTGTAGGGAGGGAAGAAGGAGGACGAAGATGAGGAGGATGACGAAGATGAGGAGGAGGAGGAGGAAGAGGGGCGGGAGGGGGAGAGGAGGGGGAAGGAGAGGAGGGGGAGGAGGAGTGCGGGGCGGAGGAGGAGGAGGAGAGGAGGAGGAGGAGGGAGGGAAAAGGAGATGCGTAGGCGAGAGGGGGGGGGAGGAAGAGGAGGAGGGAGGAGGAGGAGGAGGAGGAGAGGAGAGGAGAGGAGGAGAGAGGAGAAGAGGGGAGGAGGGAGGGGCGAAAAGGGGGAAGTGAGGGGGAGAGGGGAGAAAGGAGGCGGAGGAGGAGGAGGAGAGAAAGAGAGGAGAGCGAGGAGAGGAGGAGGCGAGCGGAGGCGGAGGAGGGAGGAGAAGGAGAGAGAAGGAAGAGGATGAGGAGAGGAGAGGAAGAAGAGGAAGGAGAGGAGGAGGAGGAGACCCCCTCCCCCTCCAACTTCTGGTGGTGGCGGCGGCAGGCAGGCCCATCAGTGCTGCCCTGCGGCTGCAGCTGGGGTATTGGCGCGCCTGCCGGAGCCCCGCGAGGCACGCCTCTGCACGGCGCCCGCCGCCCGGGCAGCCGAGGCCCCCAGGGCCGCACGGGGGCGGCGGGGCACAGCTACGTGGACGTCTCCGGGCTCCTCCTCCTCCTCCTCCCTCCTCCTCCTCCCCTCCTCCTCCTCCTCCTCCTCCTCCTCCTCCCTTCCTCCTCCTCCCCCTCCCCCTCCTCTCCTCCTCTCCTCCTCCTCCTCCTCCTCCTCCCTCTTCCTCGTCCTCCTCCTCCTCCTCCTTCTTTACCCCTCCGCCTCCTCCCTCCATCCTCCTCCTCCTCCCCTCCTTCCTCCTCCTCCCCTCCTCCCCCTCGTCCCTCCGCGTCCTCTCTCCTCCTCCTCCTCCGCCTGCCTCCTCCTCCTCCTCGCCTCGTCCCTCCTCCTCTCCTCTTCCTCTGCCCACCTCCTCCTCCTCCTCCTCCTCCTCCTCCCCTCCTCCTCCCTCCTCCTCCTCCCCCATACCCCCTCGTCCTACCTCGCCTCCTCCATCTTCCTCCTCCTCCTCCTCCTCCTTTTCCCCGGCCTCCGCATACCGCCCTCCTCCTCCTCCCTCCCCTCCCCTCCTCTCCTCTCCTCCTCGCACCTTCTCCTCCGCCTCCTCTCCCCCCTCCTCCCCCTCATACAACCCCACTCTTCCCCTCCCTCTCCCCCTCTTCTCCTCCTCTCCTCCAACCTCCCCTCCTCATCCTCCTCCTCCTCCTCCTCCTCCCTCCTCCCCTCCTCCTCCTCCGCCCTCCTCCCCCCTCTCCTCCTCCCCTCCTCCTCCTCGTCCTCGTTCCTCCTCCTCCCCCTTCTCCTCCCCTCTCCTCCTCCTCCTCCTCCTCCTCCTCTCCTCCCCCTCCTACTCCTCCCCCTCGTCCTCCTCGTCCTCCTCCGCCCTCCTCCTCCTCCGCCGCCACCTCCTCCTCGCCTCGTCCCCGGTCTCCCCTTCTCCTCCTCCTCCTCCTCACACCTTCTCCTCGTCCTCGGTTCCTCGTCTCCGCCCCCTCGTCCTCGCTCTCCTCCGTCCTCCTCCTCCTCGTCCGCCTCCTCCTCCAACCCTTCCCTCCTCCCCCTCCTCCCTCCTCCTCCGCCTCCGCCATCCTCGTCCCTCGCTCTCCGACCCTCCTCTTCCTCCTCCCCCTCCTCCTCCTCCTCCTTCTCCTCCTCCTCCTCCTCTCCCTGGGGCACTGGCCCTGTGTGTGTGCCCTCCTCGCCTTAGCCAGGAGGGTAGATGCACCGCCCTGAGCCGAACATCAGCGCGCCCCCCTCTCGCAAGGCCCGGGCTCGGCCAGGTCCACTGTGTAGAAGCTCTGGCCTCGCAGAGTGGGGGCAAGGTCCATATCCAGATCCAGTGCGTTTTGGAGTTTCGGGATCTCTTCTCCAGAAACATGAGGCGCACGGGATATGGACTGAAAGCTGGCATGTCCAAAGCGCCTCGGCCTTGCGGCGCCCCTTCCAATAAAGTCCAAGACGCACTGGATCGGAGTGGGGCATCGCTTTCTCTCGGGCCCGACGCAAATGGCGGATCGGGAAAGAGTGTTTTTTCGGGGGTGGACAGAACCCCCACCCTGGCACGTCGATCAGTGAATTGTCCGTTTTCGGTTCTCGAGAGGGCGCCGCGGCCGTCATTTCCCAGGCTTGCGCCCGAGGTCGTTTTCACTGAGCCACGTTTTTGGAGAGGGAATCCTGCCCACTCCCCAGCTCTGCGAGGCCAGCTCTGCTCCGTGGAGCTGGTTTCGGCCCTGCCCGCCGGGCGCCTTCCTCGATGCCATGGGTGCCCCCGCCGCCGGGGGGCGCCGGGGAGCCCCCTCGCGCATGTGAGCCGTGGCGCCAGAGCCCCCTCTGCCGTCCGCTCCGATTCTCCCTACAGTGCCGTTTTGAATACATGCTCCGCGTGCGGATCATGTGCTAAGCATGCAGGGATTGAGTATTGGGAACAATGATAAGTTCATGCATACATTTATTCATACATTAACCATGTATTAAGAAACCTATATGTTTAAAACATCCGATGTATTAAACAGTGCCCTGTAGCACGCTCTCCGGTCGGCGGTCGCGGCGCGCGGCGCCCAGCCGAGGAGCGGCTTTCGGTGCTTGAGATCTCCTGGTGCAGCCGTCCCGGGCAAGGAAGTCTCAGGCGGGAGGAGGAGGGGGAGGGAGGAGGGCAGGGAGGGGGACGAGGAGGGGAGGGAGAGGGAGGAGGGCATGGAGGGGGACGAGGAGGGGAGGGAGGATGAAAGGGGGGAGGAGGAGGAGGAGGAGGAGGAGGAGGACAGCAGCACGGTGACAGGCCTGGCCTGGCGGCGCACGTTCGGGACACACGAAATGGGTACGGGAAGTATGGGCACGATGCCCAACAGCATGTCTGGTTCATATTGGGCAGGACTCGCTGTCCGCGCCGCCGCTGGCATTGCCCATTTGAGACAGAAGGCTGCCCGACCATCTGCGGCCGCTGTCTGTTTTGGACAACCTTTGTTGTTTGGCATCGTACCCAGTTCTTCCGTGTCTACCCTCTTCGGGCCTCCAAACACGCGGCGCGTGCCTCGAGGGTGCCGCTGTGAAAGGCGTCGGTGTTCACGCTGGCGGCCGCATGGATTCTTCTATATGTACATACATATGTATGTATGCATGCATGCATGTATGTGTGTATGTATGTATGTATGTATGTATGTATGTATGTATGTATGTATGTATGTATGTATGTATGTATGTATGTATGTATGTATGTATGTCTATATTTATATATAAACATACATATATAATAATAAGAGAAAAACCGTCCTGCAGGCCTCAGGCGCCTCGAGCAGAGATCGGACCGGTCATTATTTTTTTGTCGCCGCACATGGCTTCGGGAGCCTCGCGACGGGGGTCCCTGCAAGCGGGGGCCAGCCAGGGCGCCTGATCTGGCAGGATCCTGCGGAGCCAGGGGTGCATTGACCCGGGCCTGCGTGCAGCATCCTGCGGAGTCCTGCAGCATCCTGCTGGATCCTGCATCCCTGACCGACCCAGGGCTGCATTGACCTGGGTCCGTGCGTCCCTGACGGCCTCTGGGGGGCCAGTCTCGGGCCTCGGGGCCATCGGAGAGGCCAGAGGGGGAGGAGGAGGTACCAGTACCGCTGCTCGTCCTGGGAGTTTTGGTCAGAGCCTACCCCGGGATAAGTCCCGGGAGTAGCGATGTGGGTGTTTGTTCGGCTCCCCCCGAATCGGCTCGGGATGAAGCAAGGGGGGGAGAGGCAAGCTATCGGGGGGCCCACGCATCAGACACATTGACATCGGAGCGCCAGACGTCTGGTCCAGCTGCGGTATTTTGTTCCGTGTACGCGGCGCACGCGTTTGCCCGCTCCGCACGACGAAGCATGTGGTGGTCCTCGAGTGAAGCGGCGCGTCGGCTCTTAGTGCAGCCGCCCGTAAACCGGTCGCGCTAAATCGACACCTGACCTCTTCCAGGCTAGGGGCAGGGGCAGACAGAACAAAACAGTGCAGGACAACAAGGCCACAGCAGGGCAATTATGGAAATTACCCGCCACGCACCGCTTGCACGCTCCGCTTCCAGCGAGCGAAAGCGGTCGGCAAGAGACAGAAGAGACCACGCATGCCGAGTTGAAGCAACAAGGGGAAGCGACGAGACGATGGCGACAAGCGATCAGAGGAATGGCTCAAGCCCGCCGACGGCGAGACAGACGAGACGAGCACGTCGGTGGATGACAGGCCGAGCGCACATACACTCACATTTTCTCTTTCGGCGAGGTGTCTGGTCAGGCCACCTGGACACACGTCCTGGGGCAGGAGCGGGTAATCAGGCCACCATCGCTGGGCAGTGCGTCCACCTCCACAGCCCGGGGAGCCGATTTTCTTCCTCCTCCTCCTCCCCCTCCTCCTCCTCGTTCTCCTCTGCTCCTCCTCCTCCTCCTCCTCATCCTCCTCGTCTTCCTCCTCCTTATCCACTTCCTCCTCCTCGTCAGCCTCGAGCCCTCGAGCCCTCCTGGAGGCGCTGGATGTGGACATCACCGGGCCCCATGGGGTCCGATTTCAGCCATGTCCGCCGTCCCCTGCCACCCCCCGGCGTCCTGGGACATCGGCTCCTGAACTCTGGCCTCGCAGCTGAGCAGAGGTTCGCCGCCCACCAAGCCACCCCCAACCCAACCCGAAGGCTCCGATTTGCCCTCCATTTCCAGAAGGGGGGGGGGGGCGGGGAACACTGAAAAAGCACAGGTAGAACCAAACTCATGTGGAACCCGTACCGCCCCCAACCCAAAATTCGGGCAAAGTTTTGGTCTACTGGTTGGTTTGGGGTGGTCTGGTAGGTAGTCAGAGGTGCAGCGGAAGAAGGCATGCCCGCAAACGTTCGCAAGCGGGATCACCCAGCAGCAGCAGCAGCAGCAGCAGCACGAGGAGCGGCTGGGACATTTTTTCTCGGTGGCGGGCGGCCGGTCTATCTGTGTGGTAACGTCTGGGACCCCCCAACACCAGGCGAGGAGAAGACGTTCTACCTGAAGATGAAGGGTGACTATCACCGCTATCTGGCGGAGTTCGCGCAGGACGGGACGCCCGGGCACCCTTGATGGGGCGATGCGGAGGACGGCTCTGGAGAGCGGGAAAGGAGGGAGTGGGTGGGGAGGAGGGGTGTACCGTCTTGGGTCGGTGGTGCCGGTTCTTGATTTGTGTGTTTGTGTGTTTGTCTTATATCTCTCTCTCGCTCTTTTCCTGTCTCTCTCTCTCTATTCCTCTTTCTCTGTCGCTCGCTCTCTCTCTCTCTCTCTCTCTGTTTCTCCCCCATCCTTATCCGTCGGTATCATGATTTCTCGTTATCTGCCTCTCTTCGATCACATGCTGTGTTTGCATGTGTGTGTGGTTGCCCTGTTTCTCGTTGTCGATGCCCCCTTTCTTCCTTGTGTATCAGACAATGTATATATATACACACACGCGCACGTCGTTTTTTTGTTCCTCTCTCTCTCTCTCTCCCTGTTTCTCTCTTCCTCTCTCTCTCTCTCTATATATATACATATATATATATATATATATATATATATATGTACGTGTATGTGGGGGGCGGCCCTACAAGCTGCCCCGCGTCGCCGTGGGCGCACCGGGCTCCGGGAGTCGTCCCGGAGGGTCCCCCCTTGCCAGCTGTGCCCCGCGTCGCCATGGGGGCGCCCCGGGCCTCTGGGAGCCGCTCCGGAGGGGGGCTCAGAGCGGCCCCCGCGCACCAAAATGGCGGCCCAAGACGCCCAAGACAGCCTCCAGACAGCCTGGGATGCTTCAGAAACGCCTCCTCCTCCTCCTCCTCGTCCTCGTCCTCGTCCTCCTCCTCCTCCTCCTCCTCCTCGTCCTCGTCCTGGTCCTCCTCCCCCTCGTCCTCCTCCTCTCCTCCTCCTCCTCGTCCGCCTCCTCCTCCTCCTCCTCCTCCTCCTCCTCCTCCTCCTCCTCCTCCTCGCCGACAACCTGCGCAGGAGGCCCCAGGGGCCGAATTTCGTTGGCGCCGCCGACAGGGCTGCGGTGCGTTGCCAGAGAGCGGCACCGCCTGCCCCGCCAACGCCGCTTCCCGGCTTCACATTCTCCTCTTCCCACTGCATCGCATGGACATTTTGTTGTTGGGCTGCCTATGTCGGGACCTTCCGGTGTGGAGGCTGTCCGACGGCCGACGTTTGTGTTATCGTTTCATTCTGGCGAAGAAACGAGGCCCCCGCACGGCTTCCGTCAACATCCCACCGAACATCCTACAGGCTTTCAACCCACGTTCCATTGACGGCGGCGGGATGGGCCGACACCCATTCTGGGCTCTGTCGTAAGCCCCCACGCGCTTTCTCACCCTCCCCTCCGTGGACTTCCCAGCTCCAGCCGTTTTTGCCTTGTTGCCTCACGCCTCCTCCATGTTACTTCCAAGCGCCTCACCCCCCTTCTCAAGGTTTCTCGAAGGATTCCGTTGGGCCGTCCTTCGGGCTCTCCAGTCTCACTTGGGACATCCGGCGGCGACAAGCATGGGTTCGGAAAGCTTGCCGGGAGCATGAGTGCTGCCGCTAGTCGAAAAAGAAAAAGAAGGGTGAGGAGGGGGGGAGGAGCGCGGAGTCAGAGCGCGAAAATGAGGATACCATAGGGTAGCGAGTCATGGGACGAGGCGTATGATGATGAGGAGGAGGAGGAGGAAGAGGAAGAACATGAGTAGTTGAAAAAAAGGAAGGAGGAGGAATCCCCATTCATCCGTTGATCCATGCTTCGCTCCATTTCCAGTCCCCTCCCTTTTCCCCCCTCTGCTTGACTGATTCGTTCTTCCCTGCCTGCCTCCCTCCCTCCCCTCTCCTTCTCTCCCGCCTTCGCCCTCCCCCCCCCCCCGCGACCACGACGACGGCTGCGACGACACCGCCGACGACGTCGACGCCGGAATCGCGCGCCTGCCATAGGAGTGGATGTGCAGAACCCACTGCCCCGGATAATATTGTACCCCCCCCCCTTCCCCCCAGCATTTTTTTATCCCGTGTCAAGAGGATTTAATTGTGGAGAGGGGCGCGGAGGCCGAACTTGATAATAACGGGGGAAATTGCGAGTCGAAGTTGCTATCATCTTATGTTGACTAGCAACAGCATCAAAAGTTCTAAGCATGGCAATGGTGGTCTCACCATCTCAGCTTCCGCAGTCACGAGCGCGTGGCCGGGCTATGGGATTCTCACCAGGGTTATGGGATTATCACCAAATGCCTCCCGTGCAAGGACGGCTCCAAAGGGTCTGGAGCCTGCATGGGCGAGTGGTTCGAGATCGTGCGCAAGAGAGGTTGTTTTGGCCAGGAGCGCCAAGGACCTCTCTTGCGCAGGCAAGTTGTAGCCTCGAGACTCGATCTCTCGAGTCATTCTTGTGCCAAGATCTACAAGATCAGTCTACGCGAGCGCCCAGGATCATCATCATTATCGTTATCAGCATCATCATCACCTGCCAGGAAATCGTTGATTTCCCAGCCAGACCCCCGAACTCCATTATCCACCAGGGGAGTATTATCGGGAGCACAGGGCTACAGTTCATGAGGAAGAGGTTGAGGATGAGGTCTTCGGAGTTGACCGTGATCTAAGCACGCGCGTAGCGTGCGTGGTTCTGGTTTGTATATATATAAGAATAAGTAATACATTTACACATATACACCTGTAGAACTATTTACAAGACCGAACTTGCGATCCGTGCCGTGCACGCTGGTCTTCAATGTTTGGCATGCAGGCCGACGGGCAGGACAATAACACTATAATTGTAGTCAGAACTCCTGCACGCATTGTCCGACATCGTCGTTGTTCGGACGTTCGGGGGTATCGCAGTGGGACGGAGAGCCTCCCTCCGGGACATCCGATTCGGTTTCGTGTTCGTGCCGTGCGTGCGGGCGAGGCGAACCTGCGTGCGCGCGCGACAAGACTGATGCCGCCGTGGCCAGGGGCCGTGGAGCCGTCCGCCCGCCCCGCCCGACGGCCGCGCGGTGGCCCGGGGTACCCCGCCGGTTGTGCGGAGGCGCCCCGTCGGTGGTGCGGGGGTGCTCCGCCAGTGGTGCGGGGGCGCCCCGTCGGTGGTGTGGGGGTGCCCCGTCGGTGGCGGGGGCTGCCCCGTCGGTGGCGCGATGGTGATATCGATGATGAGATCGATCGCGAGTTCGGTAGTGAGGTCAAGAGTGGGAGCGGTAGTGATATCTGTGGTGGGATCGATTGTGGTACCGATCGTGAGATCGATCGTGAGGTCGATACCCCGCTGGTGGCGCGATAGTGATATCGAGTTTGACATCGATAGTGAGGTCGATCGTGATATCGGTAGTGGTGTCAATAATGGCATCGGCCGTGAGATCTGCAGAGAGATCGATTGTGATATGGATCGTGAGATCGGTCGTGAGACCGATTGTGCGATCGATAGTGAGATCCATCGTGAGACCGATTGAGGCCGATCGTGAGACCGATAATGGGATCGATGTGAGTTCGATAGTGAGATCGGTAGTGGTATCCATGGAACGGTTAACAAAGATATACAGAGTTCGATGACGAGATCGATCATGAGACTGACATCGAGGTCGATGGTGGGCTCTCGTTTGAGGTCGTTTGATGTGAGATATGAGGTCGGCAGTGATAGGAGGTCGATAGTGACAGGAGCGGTAGGAGGTCGACAGTGACATTGCGAGGCCGCTCGAGCGAGCATCCCAGGCATTGCGATCCACGCGACGGTGGCGACCATTGCTGCCGCAGTTGAGTGGCTCAAGCAGCTTTTGTTGGTGTGCGCGCAGGAGGAGTATTCAAAATTAGTTTTAAACAAGTCTGTGGACTATTTGAGTTTGGACATGTTCTGGTTATTATTCGATTCTTTCCGTCGTCCAAAATCCGCTTCTATGGGGGACATGCCCGACCTAATACAAGTGCCATGATGCATTCTCACCATAAGCATCATCGTGCCTCGTCACTGTCTCGTCGCCATCAAAGTCATCGGAGTTGTCGTCAGTTGGTTCCCCTTCCCCCCCCAGAACCTCCTTATCACCCGAAGGATGATCGTACAGGTATAATGTTAATCATTATTTTGCCCTGGTGTTTCCTCGTCTGCCTGATTCTCCCCCTACCCTTCGAATTTGTCCCCATCCTCCTTGGCTCTTTTTCCGGGGGCTCCTCTCGAGGAGCCTCTTGGTGGCCTCACCAAATTGTTCAAGGGCTGCATGGGGTCTTCTAGAGGCCTCCTGGGTTACTTCCGGGGGCCTCCGGGAGCTTCCTCGGGCCACCCTGCTTCCAACCGCGGTCTCCTTGAACGACCGGGTCACGATCTGGAATGCTTCGGGGGGCGTCTTGGGGCCATCTTGGGCCGCCATGAGGTTCTCTTCGAGCCATCTTGGGGCCCTGTTGGGCCGTCTTGGGGATCTTGGACTGCCTGGGAGCCCTTTTGGGTAGTAATGGCGCGGTATTATGGTTTCCTGGGCTGTCTCGAACACCTGGCAGACCGAAGAACTGAGCATTGCCCAAATCATGTAAACATGATCGGAGGTCAATGGTTTCTTGCGTTTCGAATGCCTCTTAGTGGGTCTTCTTGGGGGTCATCTTCGGGCGTCTGGTGGATGTCTGAGGCCTCTTGGGGCTCTCGCGGGGCCGGAAACCCAAGGGTTCCTTCTGCAGGGGCGTCCAGGAGGCTCCTGGCTGGGGCCACGGAGCCGGGGGGGGCCCGATGTTTTTTTTGAGGGGGGGGAGGCCAGGGATCCCCCCCGATTCCCCCCCGGATTGTGTGTATATATAGATATATATATATATATTTACTTCTATATTTGCATATTTCGAGAGAGAGGGAGAGCGAGAGAGAAAAACAATAATGAATATGTATCCCTCCCCCCTCTCCCCCTCCCCCTCTCTCCCTCTCTCTCTCTCTCTCTCTCTCTCTCTCTCTCTCTCCGCTAACTCTCTACGCGTCCGATCTACATCCCTCTGCTCCATATCTGCCCATCTGGAAATATCTCTCTGTTTTTGTTATTGTTCTATCTCTCTCTCTCTCTCCCTCTCCCTCTCTCTCCCTCCCCTCTTCCTTCGCATGCGTACTTATTTCGTTTAATCGCTTCGCTCATTCCGCCGCCTCATTTCGCACCACGGTGGCTGCATAGTGGTGTGCTCATACCCATTGGGAACGGTGGGGCAGACAGGACTGGCCTCGATGAACTTTGGAGATGTGGCTCGCACGCACCCTCTCGAAGAGAGCCGATAGACTGCCCCAGAGGGCGCCAAGATGACTTAAGAGAGCTCCAGCAGAGTTTCGAGACGCGCCTGTATTGTGGCTCAGAGTACTCGATGACGCTTCATGGGGTCTCTCCGGACGGGTCTCGGGAGCCTTTGGACATCAGTTTCAAGGGCCTCTGGGAAGCATCTTGGGGGCTTCCTGGGGGCCCCCTGGGGCTTCCTGGGGGCCTGTTGGGGGTCTCGGGAGCTTCCTTGGGGGCCTCTTGGGGCCCTCCCGGGGCCGTCTTGGAGGCCTCTTGGGCCGTCTAAGGGTCATCTTGGTCACTACGAGTGCCCTCGTGGATTTGTTTGTGCTGTTCTGCAGGAGTTTTTTGGCCTCTGGGCCCGCCCAGGGCGGCCTGCAGCTCGAAGAGGCAGCACCGCCAGTCGTTCGACACTCCATGTGCAAAATCCATGTTCTGTTGCGTTTGCGGGGCCTCTCTTGGAACCTTCCTGGAGCGGCTTGGGCGCTTCCTGGGCCGTCTTGGGACCCACGTGGGCCATCTTGGAACGCTCTCGTCTGAAGCCGTGGGGCGTGCCATGCTCTTGGCGCCTCACTTGGGGGCGCTTCGGGGTACCCCGAGGCCGCGCCCAGGAGTTCCGGCATCTCTGACCCGACCTTGCCGGGATCTTGCCGGGGTACACGCCGGTCGTTGAAAGTAGTCATTTTGGGCTCCCCAGATCCCAATCTTTTTCCAGCGCCTCCCTACTTCCAGAATCGACACGCTTTTGCTGTGTTTTGTTATTCCCTGGGGGGCCTGGACCCAATTCACTTAATCCGACTTCCTACTTCATGTTTTTACCTACTTTTTCCGACCGACGTGTATTGCTCGTCCGCGGACCCCCAGGGGCCGCCACGCACATTCTGAAAACTCTAACCGGCAACTCAGCACGCCTCTTGCCCGTTGGGCCCGTGAATCTTCCCGCTCATCCACCGCCTTCTCGATACTTCTCCTCCCTTCTTCCTCTGTGCGCGGGCTTACTTCACTTTCTCTTTCCTCCACCGCCTCCATGATCTCGGGTGCAACTCCTGGGAGGTCAAAGTCTGTTTTCGCCCTGGTCCGAAATCCGGCTCAATCCAGCTTGATTCCGTTTTTTTCCCCGTTTAATCCCGCTTAATCCCGCTTAATCTGGCTCAATCCTGCTTAGTCCGAGGCCCACTCTGGCGTAACAGTTCCCAAATGGGGCTTGATCCTCCGTAATTTTTCCGACGAAAACCTCCCAGTAGTTGCCTCCTTACATGATACCTCTACTCCCCTTTTGTCCTACCGCCAGGCGGAGAACCGTGGATCTATTGCGCAGGACGCCAACGTGGCGTACTCCGCCGGCATGCAGGAGGCCTCGTCGTCGTCCCCGTCGCAGGAGGGGAACAAGCACACACGGACACAATGGATCGTCGATTCCCAGGAGAACCACCGAAAAGACGGACACCGGGGGGGGGGCGGAAAGACGAACACACATAATCTATGTATATATATATATATAAGAGAAACGATGGGGAAGTTTGGTATGTGTGTATATCTATTTGTGTGTCCCTGGGCCCGGCCTGCTTGAGGTTGCAGCGTGTCCCGAAGGGCCTCTTCTGAGCGGTTCTCAGTGCGCCTGCCCGGAAGCTCTCTCCCGGAGGCCGCTCGGGAGCTCTCTCCGGGTCCTGCCCTGCCCGCGTGCTTCGCCAGGCCTCCCTCAGAGCGTGAATTACCTACCCCGCTTTCGCTTCCAGTCAGAACCAAGCCACACCACGCGCCTCCTTGTCAAGCGGCCCGACCAGTACAGGCCGCAGTTTGGCATCGTTTGGTATCTCTTGGAATCGGGGGTGGACAGAACCCCCAACAGTGACACGTCGATTAGTGACTTGTCCGTTTTCGGTTCTCGAGAGGGCGCCGCGGCCGTTATTTTCCAGGCTTGCGCCCGCCAGGTTTGGGCCTCAGGTCGTTTTCACTAAACCACGTGTTACTAAAGGGAGGTCTGTCCATCCCCGATGGAAGCGAGGGTGGTCAAAAGCGAGGTAGGTTTGTTTTCCCCCTACTTCCCGCGCCCTTACGGGGCTCCCCGCCGTCCCCGTCGGCCTCCGTCCCCCCTTTCTGCCGGGCGCCGCCGGGGAGGGAGCGCGGGGGAGGGGCCTCTCGCCCTCGGCCCCGGGCTGCCCCAAAGGGTGGGCGACGAGGGCCACGCCGGGCCCGTCTCGGGAGGGAACAAAAGCACACACAGACACAACGAATCGTCGATCCCCCACGAAAATACAGGAGAATATGAGGGGGGGGTGGGGGGGGAAGACGAACACCCTGAAAGTATTGGGGGGAATCTGGGGAATCCTGGTATTTGTGTGTATTTGTTTGTGTGTCCCATGGCCCCTTTAAAAGGAGGAATGTTCAAAGATAGTCAAGCCCAAAGAGAAAATAGTCAGGGGACGATTTTTGTTCGGGGTACTTTTGGGGCATTTTTGGTTTAGTCTGTAGTTTTTTTCATATGTCTGAGCTTCCGCCCCAAATCCGCCTGCAGGAGGACACGCCCGACCGAAGTCGCGGGGGAGGGAGCACGGCGGACTCGCCTCGTGGTCCCCGGTCGGAGTGCACCTCGGGAGAGGTCGGGGGTGTCGGGGGCGGCCAAGAGTCAGAGCGTGAATTACCTACCCCGCTTTCGCTTCCAGGCAAAACCATGCCATACCACGCGCCGCCTCGTCAAGCGGCCTGACCAGTGCAGGCTGCAATTTGGCATCGTTTGGTATCTCTTGGAAGCGAGGGTGGTCAAAAGCGAGGTAGGCTTGTTTCCCCCCTAAAGAGGGATGTGATGACTGAGGGGGGGGAGTGGATCGCATGGCGGGGGCCTGAATATCTCCCCAGATTTCATGGCGCCCCTTCTTGTTTCATTACGTCCCTGGCGCCCCCCCTGGGCCGCGCACACGCCGCCGGCCATGATTTGCGCCCCCCCCTCTTGGACGCCCCCCTCTTGGCCGCCCCCGAGGGTGCCGACCTCTGTCTAGGCCTCCTAGATGGGGTCGGAGTAGATGGGGTCGGAGGATCGCGCCGCGTCGCCGATGCATCGCTGATGCGGCTCGATGTGGACCCCGATTTGCTTCACGTCGTCGCCGATGCGTCTCCGACGTCGACGATGCGTCGCGGGTGCATCTCCGATGCATCGCCGATGCATCGGCGATGCGGTGCGACCCTCCGACCCCATCTACTCCGACCCCATCCAGGAGGCCTCTGCTCTGGCGGGAGGGGGATCCACACCTCCTGGCGCCGCTCGCAGGCTGTGGCCCTTCCGGTGACGCACCCCGTACGCCTCGGGCTCGCGCTGAACTTCTCCGTCTTCCAGCACGAGGTGATGCAGGACCGCCAAGCCTTGTTTGCAGAAGGCATCGTTACACCACCACGCTGATTTAACACAGTTCTGTTTTGAGTGTATCTTAGTTGTTTTCTTCCAAACAAAACAGCAACAATGAAACAATCGCACAACAAAAACACCACCGCGCCCGGCCAGGGCCATCCCGGGCCCTGGGACGGTGTAGAGACCCTCCTGGCTGAGCGCAGGGAGGGCCCTGGCCGGGCCTGGCGGGAGCATTCTTGAGTTCTCAAGCGGTGCAGAAGGATTTGCCCCTCGTTTCCGGGCTTCTTGTTTTAAGTCGGGCATGTCCTTCTGCAGGAGGAACATTCCAGAATACAGCCGGCCCGGATCAGTGGGTCGACCCTGCCAGCTCAAGGGTACCCTTGTGTCCTGTGCCTTGCGACACGTGCCTTTTTACACTCCTATGGCGAGGTGGCCTTCGGAAGGGTCTTGTGTCCTCTCGCGTGTCCTTTCCAACCAAGTCCGACTCTGGGGCTCAAAACTGGTGTGGGGCCCACACTCGATGAACACGAGCCCACACCGTGTGGGCTCGTGTTTTCATCGAGCATGCTGGAACCATTTTGAACACGCTTCTGACTATGTTCCAATTTTCGTCGACACCCCCCCTGCGGGAGGGCGTTGTTGTTGGGCCTGCCGCCCGGCGCCGGCTCCTCCTCCTCGTACCCCTCCTCCTCCTCCTCCTCCTCCTCCTCCTCCTCCTCCTCCTCCTCCTCCTCCTCCTGAAAGCCCCCCCTTCGCCCGCCAGACCTCCTTCTTGCTCGTGCCTGCTCGGCCTGCAATGGCCGCCCCCCCGCCCCGGGTCCCGCCCCGCGCCCGCCCCGCGCCCGCTCCGTGCGCCCCGGCCGTCTCCCGCGGGCCTTTCTCGCGCGGTGCTCTCTCCCGGGCCCGCCGCGTGGCCGCGGTCCTTTGGCCTTGTTGGAGGAGGAGGAGGAGGTTGGAGGAGGAGGAGGAGGAGGAGGAGGAGGAGGAGGAGGAGCGAGGCTGAGGAGGAGGAGCGAGGCTGAGGAGGATGGAGCAGGAGGAGGAGGAGGAGGAGGAGGAGGAGAGAAGAGGCTGAGGAGGATGGAGGAGGAGGAGGAGGAGGAGGAGGAGGAGGAGCGAGGCTGAGGAGAGAGGAGGAGGAGGAGAAGGAGGAGGAAGAGGAGGATGTGGAGGGGTTGGGCGATAACCCGGACCATCGGGCTTGGCCCTTCTCCCCCCCCCCCCCCTCCCCAGGACAACCGAACCTTGCCCGTTTCGGGGGTGGGCAGAACCCCCAACAGTGACACGTCGATGAGTGACTTGTCCGTTTTCGGTTCTCGAGAGGGCGCCGCGGCCGTTATTTTCCAGGCTTGCGCCCGCCAGGTTTGGGCCTCAGGTCGTTTTCACGAAACCACGTTTTACTAAAGAGGGGTCTGTCCATCCCCGACCCTCCCCCCCCCCTCCCCAGGGTCACCTAACCTTGCCCGTTGTGCAGGTCCGCGGGAGGGGGGGGCGCGGGCACATGCAGGGCTGACCACAGCGCGAGGGTTAGGTTATCGGCCGGCCCCCTCCTCCCCCCCCCCCCTGGATAACCCGGGTCATCGCCGATTCAAAAAAAACGGTCTCTTGGCACTGCTGACCGCTCTGTGCGCTGACCGCTCCTGGTCTGCGCCCGATTCGGAGAAACGTAAGACTCGAATAACGAGCTCCTGGCCTCCTCCTCTTCCTCCTCCTCCTCCTCCTCCTCCTCCTCCTCCTGCTCCATCTCCACTTCTTGATCTGGCTTGATCAGAGCAGTGCTTCGCCGGCGCGTTCTGACGAGCGCGTCCTGGATCTGACGGCCCAGTGTTCGTATAGGGTGCTTGCAGCGGGAGCGTTCGCGCCAAATTTCAGATCGGGTTTCATCATTTCCATGACGGCCCCGTCCGGCCAGCCCTCATGAGAAAAAAAACACAGACACAATTAATCCTCGATTCCCCAGAAAATATGGGAAAATATGGGAAGTGGGCGGGAAGACGGAAACCCTGAAAATATAGGAAAATATGGGGAATCTGTTTATTTGTGTGTATTTATGTGTGTGTGTCCTTGGGCCCCTTCAAACCCGAGTCCACCGTACCCGAGTCTTACGTCTCCACGACCGATGCCCGTCCGTGCCCGCCCTGTGCTCGTTCTGTGGGTTGGCTGGTGTTTCCGGATTTTAACCCCTGCGCGCGCCCGTGCCTCCCGTGCCCACCTCGTGTACCCGCTTGGGGCGTTGGCCCACGTTTCTCGGGTTTCGCACGGTGAACTCTCTTGCCCGCCTCGTGCACCGCGCAGAGTGCACCCCACCACCTATACCACATAGCTTGCACCACGTAGATTGCGTCACATAGCTTGCACCACAGTTGCATCGCATGGATTGCACCACGTAAAGCATACAATGCACCAAGTATGTTGCACCCCCTAGGTGGTGGCACGCAGCGTGACATCCTATGTATTGCAGCACACAGAATGTACCCCACAGCTTGCATCGCATGGCTTGCACCACATGCCTATCTGGCTCCAGATAGGTTGCACCACACACACACACATATATATATATATATACACACATCGATAAACCTGCCCTTGTACTGCACCACGCAGGGTTCACATGGATAGTGCAGCAGCCCTCTGTTTAGGGGCCCGCGCTGGTAGGTGCCGTGATTGCCACGTGAGCCCGATGCACGCGGGGAGCCTCTCGCTCCTGTCCGCGCCTGCCGTGGGTACGCCTGCTGATCAGGGATACGACCCCAGTGGCCCACTATGCCGAGTGCCGAACGCATCGACAGCGCAGGCTCCGCAGCCGCTGCCAGAGCAACATGTTGGTGTGCTCTGTCCCGCCATCCGAGAAGCCACCAGCTCTTGTTCTGGACCGCAGTTGCAGCTTCTGTGTCCAGTGTGTTGCTCGCATGCTAGGTTTCGTCATCCCGCCTTCCCCACGTAGCACAGGTATCCCCATCCGCCTCACTCCCGCTTCCCCTCTCTTCCCTCCTCTGACTCACACCTGGACTCTTATTCAGACTCACTCAAACTCAGACCCACTCACACTCAGGCTCAATCACACTCAATGTCACTCATATTCAGACCTCTCTCACTCAGATCTGCTCAAGCTCTGAGACACTCATGATTATACCCACTCAGACAGACCACATGCAGCCAGATCATTCTGACTCAGACCCGCCCATGCTAAGACCTTCTCCTGCCCCAACCCATTCGCTCATACCCCCACTCGCTCATACTCAGACCACCCACACTCAGGTCTACTCGTACTCAGGCTTAGTCATATCTATTGCGAATGCCTTACAGCTGGTGCCGCCGACCCTGAATGGGGGACGACGACGGCGACGACGACGACGCTGACGCTCTGGAGCCGAAACTTTCTCCGAGGGAGGGGTGCTCTCCCCTGGATGGGGTCACAAATCCCAGAACCCCCCCACCACCACCCTCGGGAACCCTCCCCCCAGGACCTCCTAGGACCCCCAGTTTAGTCATATCTATGTTGCTAACTTTGCAGGCCAATCATACACACCCAGACTCAATCGTACTCGGACTCACCCGCAAAGACACACACAGTCTGCCATACTCAGACCCACTCATATCCAGGCTCACCCGTGCTCGGAAGCCCCATGAGCACCGCGATGTAGCGAGCACTGAGCACCACACGGGGGAGCCGCCAGGGTGTGGGACTCTTGCCGGCTCGCACCCAGCCCTGCGGGGAGGTCGAGCGAGCGAAGTGCCGGTTGTGCCCCTCCGACGCCTCTCCCGTCCGAACCCCCCGGATCACCGCGACGTGGCAGGCAGAGCAAGTGGGCACACCAAGAGGGGGGGGCCGCCGAGGGGACCCTCGCCCGCTCGCGGCCAGAGGGATCCTGCTGGGAAGGAGGAGGAGGAGGAGGAGGAGGGAGGAGGAGGAGGGGGAGGAGGATGAGGAGGAGAGAGGAGGAGGAGAGGAGGAGGAGGAGGAGGAGAGGAGGGGAGGAGGAGGGGGTAGGAGGAGGAGGAGGAGGAGGAGGAGGAGGAGGAGGAGGAGGAGGAGGAGGAGGGGGAGGAGGAGGAGGAGGAGCGCTTGTTTTGCACCCAGGACCCCTCTCCTGTAACAGCCCTCTGGCCACCGCGATGTAGCAGGCATAGCAGCTGGGCCGCCCAAGGGGGAGCCGCCAGGGGGTAGGACACTTGCCCATTTACGCCCAGATTGCGGGGACTGCTGACGCGAAACGTTCGTGTTGGCACCCCCACATTCTCTTTGCATGCCCCCATGATCTTCGCGATGTAGCAGGCATGTCACGTGGGCACCCCAAGGGGATGCGGGCAGGGGGTGATCGCCTCGTCGATGACGGTAGTGTTGATTTTCGAGTATAGTTCACATCCAGTTGATTCTGGGCTCAGGTCCCATTGTTTAGTGTTTTGTGGTGGTGCCAGAGATGCATCTAGTAAACAGTCAGCACCTGGGTGATTGCAGCAAGCCCGCCACCTTGGCGGCGAGGTTATTTGTGTGACGACTCTTCGACCATCGACCAGAAGGCCGTCACATGTGACTCTTCTCGTGCCCACTTGTTGATGAGCTCTCGTGGGGACTGTTTGGGCATTTGGGCTATCTTTCTAGGCCTCCTAGATTGGGTCCGAGTACATGAGGTCGGAGGATCGCGCCGCATCGCCGATGCATCGTCGATGCGGTTTGATATGGGGCCCGATGTGTGTCACGTCAATGTCGCCGATGCGTCGCCGACGTCGCCGATGCATCGCCGATACATCGGTAATGCATCGGTGATGCGGCGCGATTGACCTCATATATTCCGAACCCATATGGGAAGCTTCTTGGAAAGCTGTCATGGGAACTATGTGGGCCTTTGGGCTAGCTTTGGCTCCTGTGGGGCAGTCTTTGGGATCCCTGAGGACCCCCTTGATTCTGGGGTGTTTTGGGCCCTGTTTGAGGCATCCTTTTTTAGTACTCGGGCGTTTATTAAAAGGGCTCCTCGAGGCGCCTTGAGGCAGTGTTTGGTCATCCTGGCTGTTTCGTTGATTTCTCTAGCTGTCGTGGGCGCCTCGGAGAGCCGTTGGGAGCTCCAGGGGGTAGGCGTCGGGCCACCGCCCGAAGCATCCTTGGTGGTGGGGCGATGCGTGCAGCAGTGTGCGTCGAAAGGGCGAGGGCCCTCAGAAGCTTACAGACACCTCCTCCGCCTCCTCCTCCTCCTCCTCCATCTCCTCCTCCTCCTCCTCCTCCTCCTCCTCCTCCCTCCTCCTCCTCCAACTCTCCTCCTCCTCCTCCTCCTCCTCCTCCTCCTCCTCCTCCTCCATCTCCTCCTCCTTCTCCTCCTCCTCCTCCTCCTCCTCCTCCTCCTCCTCCTCCTCCCTGCCAGACACCGCTTGGCATGCTGCCGCGCCTCGGCGTGCCAGGGGGGCACGACGGCGGGCCTCCAAAAACATGCCGTCGCTTCCAAGTGTCCGGCCGTCCGAAGTCCGAGGCGCACCCCCACCAGCGCCACTCCAGAGCCCAGCGTGCTTCCGGCATGCCATGAGCACCCTGCGCGTAGCTCCCGCATGCTCACGCACCAGGCTGTCGTTCATTCCAGAGTGGGCGCTTCTGGGGTTGCAGCGCTTCTCGTTGGCCGTCCCTCCATTCCCTGCCCGCCCCCTGTTGTTCCATGGCCGTTCCCATTGGTTGGCTTCATCGATGTCCTGCTGCCCCCTTCTTGCTTCCCTTTCCACCGTTTGGTCATCGAGTATGCCCCTCCTGCTCTCCCCACCCTCCCTTGCTCCTGCTCCTTCCAGGCCTGCTCCTCTGCTGCTCCTGCTCCCCCCCGCCCCCCCAAAAGTCGCCTTCCTCTCCCTCGTCGTCCTCCTCCCCTCCTCCTCCTCCTGCTGACCTCCCCTCCTCCTCCTCCTCCTCTCACTTCCTCCTCCTCCTCCTCCTCCTCCTCCTCCTCCTCCTCCTCCTCCTCCTCCTCCTCCTCCTCCTCCTCCTCCTCCTCCCCCCCCCCGTCACTCCTCTCGTGCCTACGACGTTGTGTTTTGGTTCGTGGCGCGTGCCCCGCCCGCTTCCCCAACGCAGCCGCCCGCTAATTACCCCCGACGCATCTCCCCCTTCCTTCGAGCCGCCCGCTAATTACCCCCGACGCATCTCCCCCTTCCTCCCTTCGCCCCAGAGCAGCCCCCTCCCCCCGACGCAGCCGCCCGCCACCCCCGACGCATCCCCCTCCGAGCCGCCCCCAGCCCCCACCCCCCGACGCAGCCGCCCGCCGCCCCCGACGCATCCCCCCCCTCTCGAGCCGCCCCCTTTCGCCCCAGACGCGCCCCCAATCTCGGGCCCACCGTGCATGCGCTCGCGCGCGCTCCGGCGACGACGAGCGGCGCGGCCTCGTTTGGAGTCCCGAAACGGTGCGGTCGGTAACAGACCCTGCGGTGACCTCGGAACCCCAAGAGACCCCACCGCACCGTCCATCACCGCAGGGTCTTGGGACCTTGGAGGCCCCCGTCGCCGGAACCGTCCTCGGAAAAGGGGCTCGGGTCCCAACACCGTGCGGTGGCCCCGGCTCCCCACCGGCCCACCGCACGGTGTGGTCACCACCCCGCCTTGAAGGCCCCCGACCTCGGGGACGGATCTGCTCCGCCCCCGCCCAGGACACGAACTCCGCGATCCAGACCGCAAACCAGGCCGCCGCCCGGGGTGGGAGGAGGAGTTGGAAGAGGAGGAGGAGGAGGAGGAGGAGGAGGAGGAGAAGGAGGAGGAGAAGGAGCAGGAGGAGCAGGAACAGGAGAAAGAGGAGGAGGAGAAGGAGGAGGAGGAGGAAGAGGAGGAGGAGGAAAAGGAGGAGCAGGAGCAGGAGGAGCAGGAGGAGGAGGAGGAGGAGGAGGAGGAAGAGGCCGGGGAAGAGGCCGGGGAACTTGAGCCTCGCAGAGGCTCTGCCTCGGCGGCGTCTGGCATCTGGGGTACGTTTCCAGGTCCAGGGAGGGTCGAACACCGAGTTGGGACCCCGGGGAAGAAGGGTCGAGGGGTCCCGGGCGCCGGCCGAGCCGTCGGAGGTGCTGGAAGGGGGGGAGGCGGGCGGACTGCGAAGGGAGGGAAGGGCAAGAGAGTGGTATGGTCGGTGGCGACAAGGACGGGGTGCGAGCAGGGGGGGCCAGGAGCGCCGCAGCGAGGAGGACTCCCATGAGTTTGCTCGTGAGGGGGCGGGCTCGGGACAGGAGGTGGTATGCCATGCCCAAGCGGAGCATCTGCGCTGCACGTTACCGTGGCCAAGTTCTTTTTTTTCTCCTCCTCATCCTTTGGGTCGTCCTAGCAGGTATGCTCGTTCCTCGTCGGCGTTCTCGTGCTCCTCCTTCCTAGTCGTTCCACTGCCCTCCTGGCGCAGTCTTGCTCGCAGCTATCCCCCCCGCGCCGTCCTGGAGCGGCTTCGCCAGGCACCCAACGGCGGCCCGAGCTGCCGTTGCCGCTGCCGCTGCCGCGAGCGCCTTGCCAGCCGACATCGGCCCGGGCCGCGGGCCGCCCTCCCCCTGGCAGAATGCAGCCGCCACGCACCCCTCGCGCCACCCTGCCCCCCGCCTCCGCTGGGACGCTGACCAGTCGGCCGCTGAAAGTAGGTGTTCTCGGACTCCCAGACTCCAATAGCCTTAGGCGCCTGCCCACTTCGAGGGTCGAGTGCTTCCTCCTCCTTCCTCTTCAAGGGGGCGGGCGAGCGCCCAAACTACTTTCGACGCCTTCCTGCTCTTCTGCTCCATGCTTCTGCCCAATTCTTCCGAGCTGCGGACACGACTTGATGCGATTCGGGGCGCCGGCTGGGGCCGCGACTCCGATCCGAGTCGATGCGGCCTGCTTCACCGGCAGCGGGGCCAGCTGGAACTGGTCGCGGCTCGGGCCGAACGAAAGGGGGGGATAGGGAAAGGGGGGGTACGACATCTGCTGCATGCAGCTGTTTTCGGCCCCGCCGCCGGGCCCATTCCTCGACACACTGGCGCCTCCCGGCGCCGGGAGGCGC
The DNA here is from genome assembly GCA_963575745.1 of Prorocentrum cordatum. Classification (NCBI taxonomy): domain Eukaryota; class Dinophyceae; order Prorocentrales; family Prorocentraceae; genus Prorocentrum; species Prorocentrum cordatum. Next base: position 83,667 of record CAUYUJ010015390.1, on the reverse strand, counting down.
CGGGAAAACCAGCTACGTGAGCTGATTCTTAACCCCCCTTTTTCGGGGAAACGTAAGACTCGAGTAAGCCGGAACTCGGGTTTGCCGACTTCTTTTTGACGAGCGCGTCCTGGATTTTGACGCTCCCGTTTTCGTGGGATGTCTTCAGCAGGAGCCCGCGTCAAATTTCAGATTTGGGTCTTGTCATTTATATGATGGCCCCCGTCAACCCAAGCCGAGTCCCCCGTACCCGAGTCTTACTTACGTCTCCCCGACCTTTGCTATCCCCCCCTTTCGCCCGGCCCGAGCGGCGATCCGACGTTGGTCCGATTCGGGGCGAGTCCTTGCCGAGGCGAGCTGTGTCCGATCCGAGTCGGCCTCGCGATCCGACGGTTCCCGGGGGAGCCCCGCCGCCCTCCGAGAGGACGCCCCCCCCTCAGGAGGAGGAGGAGGAGGAGGAGGAGGAGGAGGAGGAGGAGGAGGAGGAGGAGAAAGAGGAGGAGGAGGAGGAGGAGGAGAAAGAGAGGAGGAGGAGGAGTGAGGAGGAGGAGGAGGAGGAGGAGAAAGAGTTGGAGGAGGAGGAGGAGGAGGGGAGGAGGAGGAGGAGGAGGAGGAGGAGGAGAAAGAGGAGGAGGAGGGAGGAGGAGGAGGAGGAGGAGGAGGAGGAGGAGGGGAGGGGGAGGAGGAGGAGGAGGAGGAGGAGGAGGATCTCCCCCCCCCCCGGGCTCGCCACCGAGAGCGCGGGCCCGCCCCCGCGCGCGCGCCCCTCGCGGCGGCGCGCGGGCGCCCTCCTGCCGAGAGGCGCAGGCGGGGCACCCGGCGCGGCCCCGTCGCCCCAACAGGCGGCCAAGTCGGGCATGCCCCTCTGCAGGAGGAAGGTTCAAACACAGTAAACCGAGCATTTTCTTTGGGTGGAGGGCAAAGGGTGAAATCTGAAATGCCGTTTCGATGGAATTTCGAGGGTTGAACTTGCATCTGCACAAGGTGAACCACAAGACGGATTGACTGTCGAGGTGCGAAAGCCCATATGGATTTCAACCTGAGCCCTCGACCCTCAGAAAATGCTCAGGTAAAGCAAACTAGTCTGGGGGCGATGCTCTGACTCTCTTGGGGCATTTTTCTCGCATGCGTCTTGACCATGTCTTCTTTCTCGTTCACAATCCCCCCGTAGGGGGACAGGCCCGACCTAAACATGCGGCAGGTTCGCGCCGTTGAACGACCCGGCGTGAATGGAGCGGCCGCTCGTTCAAGTTTAAACGATCCCCGCCGTGTCAGGAACCAGCGCTGGGGTCGACACGACGCGAACCTGTCGTACTAATACCTTGTGTGCGCGCCCCCCCCCAGGAGCGACGCGCGCACCGAAACGTCTTCTGGCATGTGCGTCGTGGCGGGCGCTTCCTGGCCACACCGCTCGGGAGAGGGTCTGCTGCAAGATGGGTATGCGATACTATGTTCGGGTCGGGCGCGCGCCTCCAAGGAGGACATACAGTGTTACGGTAGGTTCGCGTCGTGTCGACTGGCGGCGACCCCGCCGCCGGCGTTCAACTTTGAACGCCGCCTGCGACCCAGAAACGGTCGAGGTTGACCGAGCTGATATTTCGGAAACGCCCTATCGTTCAAGATTGAACGATCCCCGCTGTGTCAGAAACCAGCGCCGGGGTCGACACGACACGAACCTGCCGTAGCATGTCTCTGTGCGTCCCCATCATGTGGTACGTTGTCCGCCCGGCCGCTCGCCGCCCCACGGCCGGCGGGGCCTGCAGGGCGCGCGTCGGGAGAGGCTGGGGGGCCAGGCAGCCTGCGGCAGGGGCGCGGGCGGGCAGTCGCGCGGGTCGCTTCAAGCAGCGGCGAGGCGTCCCGGCGTGCCTCTAGGCCTACGAAACATGATGGACCCACGAACCCGGAAAGGGATATAGACATGTGGAGCATGGACACGTTTTCACGATACCCAATTGGGCAACACCTCACGAAACATCCCACGAGACACTTCACGAAACATCCCACGAGACACTTCACGAAACATCCCACGAGACACCTCACGAAACATTCCACGAGGCACCCCGCGAAACATTCCACGAGGCACCCCGCGAAACATTCCACGACGACAGGCAACCACTCAACCAAGGCGGTGTGGTCGTGCTGGGGAGTGGTCGTGCTGGGGTGTGGTCGTGCTGGGGGGTGGTCGTGCTGGGGGGTGGTCGTGCTGGGGGGGTGGTCGTGCTGGGGGGTGGTCGTGCTGGGGCGTGGTCGTGCTGGGGCGTGGTCGTGCTGGGGCGTGGTCGTGCTGGGGCGTGGTCGTGCTGGGGCGTGGTCGTGCTGGGGTGTGGTCGTGCTGTGGTGAGGTCGTGCTGGGGTGTGGTCGTGCTGGGGTGTGGTCTTGCTGGGGTGGGGTCGTGCTGGGGTGGGTCGTGCTGGGGTGTGGTCGTGCTGGGGTGTGGTCGTGCTGGGGTGGGGTCGTGCTGGGGTGGGGGTGCTGGGGTGTCGTGCTGGTCGTGCTGGTCGTGCTGGGGTGTGGTCGTGCTGGGGTGTGGTCGTGCTGGGGTGGTCGTGCTGGGGTGGTCGTGCTGGGGTGTGGTCGTGCTGGGGCGTGGTCGTGCTGGGGTGGGGTCGTGCTGGGGTGGGGTCTGGGGTCGTGCTGGGGTGTGGTCGTGCTGGGGTGGTCCGCACCCTGTGATTTATCGATCGGGTCGTGCTGGGGTGTGGTCGTGCTGGTGCTGGGGTGTGGTCGTGCTGGGGTGTGGTCGTGCTGGGGTGTGGTCGTGCTGGGGTGTGGTCGTGGGGTGTGGTCGTGCTGGGGCGTGGTCGTGCTGGGCGTGGTCGTGCTGGGGTGTGGTCATGCTGGGGGTGTGGTCGTGCTGAGGTGTCCCGCACCCTGTGATTTATCGATCGGGATTTCAAAAACAAGCGTTTCGCCTGAGACATCCTCAATGTTTAATCCGCCGGCCTCCTTCGACCTCGATATTTATCAGGGAAAGAATCCGCCGGCCTCCTTCAAGTTGGGCACCGGGGACATGTTTACATACTAAATGAGAACCCTGGGCCTACGCCCTTTCCGGGAAAAATGGTTTTCAGAGAACCTTTCGTGGTCTGCGCGAAATGTTCTTAGAACATTTCTGGCTGGGGCTGTTTTGTTTTGACACATCGGGCTTCTGTTCTAAGAACACAGCCTCTGTGACTAAAACATGGCTGGTTTCGAAGCACATGTCGTCGTAGGCCTACAGGACTGCCGGGACGGTCGGTCCCTGCTCAATCGCTGCAGTTCTCTGGAGGCCTCCCCCTCCTCTTCCTCCTCCTCCTCCTCCTCCTCCTCCCCTCCTCCACTCCTCCTCCCCCTCCTCCCCCTCCTCCTCCTCCTCCTTCTCCTCCTCCTCCTCCTCTCCTCCTCGCCTCCTCCTCCTCCTCCTCTCCTCCTCCTCCTCCTCCTCCTCCTCCTCCTCCCCCTCAACTCCCGACGGGAGGGTTTTGGCCACGCGCGGCCTCGGGGGGGCCCTCGCCGGGACTCAAACAGGCCCGTGGGGCGACCGAGGGGCGGGGGGGGCTCCAAGGGGGTCTCCACCCTGGAGCCATCTCTGGTGGGCCTGTTTTCCACCACCGCCACCAGAAGTAGGGCCTCGGGGGGGCCCTCGCCGGGCCTCAAACAGGCCCGTGGGGCGACTGAGGGACGGGGGGGGCCCCAAGGGGGTCTCCACCCTGGAGCCATTTCTGGTGGGCCTGTTTTCCACCACCGCCACCATAAGTAGGAGGGGATGGGGCTCCTCCTCCTCCTCCTCCCCTCCTCCTTCTCCTCCTCCTCCTCCTCCTCCTCCTCCTCCTCCTCCTTCTCATCCTCCTCCACCTCCTTCCCCCCTCCAACTCATGGTGTTGTGGTGGAAAACAGGCCCATCAATTTCGGTCCGATCGATCTGGTCATCCTGCGGCGTCGCTGTCGTGCGGCGTCGCTGCGCATCCTGACGCGGCCGATCCGCTCTGTGCCGATGCGGCCCGATCCAACGAGCCTTTCGGTTCGACCCGATTTCTCGACTCGATGCCGATCGATCCGGACCTTCCAGAGGAGGGCAAAAAGGCACCACCAGGACCTCCGCACTTGGATTCTCGCCGAGGTTTGCAGCAGTGCCGACTGGCCTGCAGGCATGTCTGCAGAGTTGCGTGTGCAAGCGCTCTGGAGGTCAGGGCGCGCCGCGGCGCTCCGGCGAGGGGTGCGGGGCCTGCGACGCCTCCCGGGACCCTCCTTGGGGGACCCGGCCAGCAGTCGGAGGCCGCCCCTGGCGAGCCTGGCATCCTCCTTCGCATCCTCCTCCTCCTCCTCCTCCTCCTCCTCCTCCTCCTCCTCCTCCTCGTCGTCCTCCTCCTCCTCGTCTCACTCCTCCTCCCCCTCCTCCGTCCTCCTCCTCCTCCTCCCCCTTCTCCTCCATTCGCGGGTGGACAGAGCCCCCACCTTGACACGTCGAGTGGTGCATCTGCCCGTGTTCGGTTCTCGAGAGGGCGCCGCGGCCGTCCTTCTCCAGGCTTGCGCCCGCCAGGTTTGGGCCCGAGGTCGTTTCCACGAAGCCACGCTTCACTAAAGGGGGTTCTGTCGATCCCGGATCCCTGCTCCTCGCTGTCCTCCCCCCTCCCTGGGTACCTGTTCCTGCTCTCTCGCTCTCTCTCTCTCTCTCTCTCTCCCACCGCCCTCGTCAGCTTCCCTGGCTGCCCCGGGCCTCCTCCAGATGGCGTGGGCCCCCAGAGCCCCGGGTTAAAACGGGCGTGTCCCTCAGCATAGGTGAAATTCAAACATGGAAATTCTCTTGGCGAAGGACCCAACCGTCTGTAGCTGTGAATAACACGTTGTGGGTGCTGCGTCCGGTGGGCCACGCAACGCGTGATGGGGCGTGCCGTAATAGGTGGGGGGGACGCATGCGGGCGGTCCCACGTGGAGCTCCCTGTGGGGCCACGGGCCACGGCGCGCTGTAGTGGGTTGTGGAGGCGCATGCGGGCGGTGCCACTGGGGCCTTCGGCTGTCCTCTGGGCAGCGAAGACGCGCCAGTACGTTTCTCGCGAGAATGCCTCGGTACTGATTTTCGTCAGTGGGGTGGCTCGCGTCTCCATCTGTCGCCTGAGTTCAGGCTCGTCTGCCTCCACTGCAACGCGAGGCCGTGACTCCTCCCCCCGAGCGCGACCAAGGCAATGGCAATGCCGGGCCAGGCGCCGCATCTGTCCGCCGAGCATCGGTCGGGGCAGTTGCAGCAGAACGCCGCGTGTCGTGACGCTGGCGGCCTCGCGGCGAGGGGCGCGCCCAAGCTCGTCGCCGCGCTGTTTCTCCGATCGCGCAGCCGGAGGAACGCTGCCAGCGGCGCCAGGGCGGCCGACTTCGAGTTGGACGAGCCCGTCAGGCGCGAGTCCGTCCTCGTGGATCGCGCCAAGGCTCTCTTCCGCCGAGTGCTCCCGCGAGGGGAGCGGGAGTAAGTTGTCGCGGGGGAGGCGGAGGGCGCGTCGTCGCCGCATCCAGTGTCGCATATCCAGGTGAAGTCGTTCGGGACATGCCTCGAGCGCTGCGTCGCCATCAACGGTGCCTTTTCGCGCTGCGACCGGCGCCTCTCCAACAATCCGAAACTGCGACGAGGCGGCCGCGATCGCGCAGGGCCAGGCGAAGCGACGGCGACGCCGGCAGCCCGAGGAGTCGGACGCCGCGTCCGCGGCCGCGGCTGGCATTCTAGAGGGGGGGGCCGGCCACGGCGCGCAAGTTCTTTGGCGACTTCGCAGCGGAGCACCAGAAGCGCCGGCGAGGCCCCTGCGGCGACCCCCCGCGCGGCCGCCCGAGCCTGTCGTCGAGGGCCCGGGCCTCTTGCCCCTCGAGGCGGCGGCGCCGTCGACGTTGCCGCCGGGGCCCGAGAAGGAGGCGCAGGACGTCTCTGAGTCGGACGAGGAGTACGGCATGGGGTGCCCGATTGCAGTGAAAAATGTGATGCGTCATTCCCTCGCGCAGAAGGAGCCGGCGAAGTTTGGGCCGGCCCGCGCCGGCGCTGCTTGGGTGGTAGATTTCCGCGTGGACCAGTGTCAGTGTCCCGCCACCAGGGCTAAGCCCCTTGATCACATTTCGTGCGACTTGAGATTGGGCCGGAGGCTTTGACCATGATTGACAAAAGGGAGAAGTGGCTCGCGTCGCGGACGAGAGCAAGAAATCGGGGCTTCCATAATGGGGCCCCTTAGCAGTCAGAGACGATGCTGCATGCATGATTTACGTAACAGTCCGGCGAGCGGCGACTTGAGCGCGGCAAACTGGCGCATTGTGCCGAGGTGGGGCGCGCAGCGACTCGCGGGCCTTGGCGGCGCGTCGCGGAAGGCAAACCGGCGCGCGAGCAACCGTTGCACGAGCTAAAGGCGCAAGAGCAGCCCGCGCACGCGCAACCCGCGCGCGAGCCGCCGGCGCACGGGCAACCGGCGCGCGACCAGCCGGCGCGCTGGCCCAGCGCGGGCCGCGGCAAGTCAGCACGATGGGCGGGGTCCAGCTTGCGGTGACTGCGCAGGGATGAATTTGCAGTCGGTCGTGGCATGCGCTGGCGCAGTCGGCGGGGCCCAGCGAGCGGCCGTTGCCGTCGCGCGTCGCGCGTGGCAGCTGGGCGCCGCGAGTTGATGCGTTGCCTGTGTTCTAGCGCGCTCGTTGGGGTGCAGGCCCGTCGCGGGGAAGCGGTTCCTCTGCGGCGCGCCGTCGCGGCGACTGCAGTGGGCAGAAAGCCGCGCCGCGCCCCCGATGGGATCCGACTTCTTTGCGGCTTCGCGGTAGGATTATCTCGCTGTGGGGCAGTAGCGAAACGCAGTGGCGCCGCGGAGACTGCGCCCCACCAGTCTGCGCCGCGCCGTCGCCGCATTTGGTTGTCGTCCCCGAAGTTCCGGGGGTGCGCGAGTAGATATTCGTTTCATGACGACCGCGCCCGCCCCGCTCGCGCGAATGACGGGAACGGATTGGGGAGCAGCCCGGCCCGCCTAGATCGCGTTCGAAACGGTTTGCATTGACGGTGCCGGCAATGTCAGGCGTCGGATGTCGCCCAACATTTCCGAGAACGAATTCCAGATCATCGCCGCTTTCGCAGCGGATCGGGCCCCGCGGAATTTCCACGGCATCGAGGGGGAAGTTGTTGCCCGAGATTTCTTCGCAACCCGCAGAAGGACGGGCGCCGTTCGAGACCGACTTGCAATCGCCAGAAAATCCCACCAGCCCTCTGGGCGTAGGTGGTTGAGGGAGTTTCCTCTTCCACCCCCCTCCTTCCCCTTCGGGGAGGGGGCCACCCCTCCCCCTACCCCCCGAGGAATCCAAAATCAATGGTTTCACTTAGGTTTTGGCCCCATTTTGGCCTTTTGGGGGGGCGACGCTGAAATATGCCCCCCTCTTCTTTGATCGAGGTGACCAGGAGGCCTCGAGAGGTCCCAAGATTGCCCCATGATGGCCCCAAGAGGCCCCCAAGAGGCCCCCAGGAAGCCCCCAAGATGACCCATGCTGCCCCAGGAGGCCCCGCCGGGGCGCCCAAGACGCCCACGAACTCCCCCAGGACCGCCTACAGACCCCCGGAGACGTCCCAAGAGGCCACCAAGAAGCGCCCAAGAGATGCCCCAAGAGTCCCAGGAGGCATCCAAGAAACTTCTGGTCCTTTTGCTTGCCCTCCTCCTCCTGCTCTTCCTTCCTCCTCCTGCTCCTTCTCCTCCCCCTCCTCGTCATCCTACTCATCGTTCTTCTCTCCGCTCCTTCATCCATCCATCCAGCTTCCTCCTTCTCCTCCTCCCTCCTTCGCACGGTTCGGCCGTCCCCCTCTTTGCTCCCGCGCTTCCCTGATCACCTCAACTCGCCTAGACATCGTTTCTGGATGAACTTGTGGGGATACGCGGAGCGTTTAGAATTCATAGAACATTTTAGTTTGCAACACGCGCGCGCTCAGAATTCGGGCGTCGGGCAAATCTCCGAAACGTGCAACCAAAAATTAGCCTGGCGAACGACCCAACCACATGCAGTTGTGAATACTGTCGTTGTTAGTATCGCCTTCGGTGGATCCCCTTCTGGGGCTACGAAGCGCGTGGTCAGTGTGCCGACATGGGGCGGGGCCGCCATGCGGGCGCTGCTATTAGAGCCTGATGTAGAACCCCTTTTTAAATGTGGCCGCAAAACGTTTGAGGGATGTGCTGGAATTGGGCGGTGACGCCATGCGGGCGCTGCCACGGGGGCCGTCGGTGAAGTTCCGTATGGGGCCACGAAACGTGCGAGGGGCGAGCGGCGATGATGGCGATGATGATAACCATGCGCAGGACCTTATGTGGAGCTCCCTATGAGGCCACGAAGCGCGTGAGGGGTGTGCCAAAATGGGCGGCGCCGCCACGCGGACTGCGCCACTGGGACTTTAGGTGGAGCTCCCTATGGGGCCACGAAACGTGTGAGGGGTGTGCCCACATAGGGCGATGGTGCCACGCGGACTGTGCCACTAGGACCTTAGGTGGAGCTCCCATATGGGGCCACGAAACGTGTGAGCGTTGTGCCCAACTAGGGCGGCGCCGCCACGCGGACTGCGCCACTGGGACCTCAGGTGGAGCTCCCCATGGTGCTACGAAACCTGTGAGGGTTGCCAAAATGGGGTGGCGCCGCCATGCCACTGGGACCTGCCGTGGAGCCCCCTATGGGGCCACGAAACGTTAAGTTGTGTGCCCACATAGGGCGGTGCCGCCACGCGGACTGCGCCACCGAACGTGTGAGAGATGCTAGAATGGGGCGGCGTCGCCATGCGGACTGCGCCACTGGGACCTTGGTTGGACCTCCCTGCGGGGCCACGAAACGTGTGGGGGGTGTGCCAACATGGGGCGGCGTCGCCATGCGGACTGCGCCACTGGGACCTCAGGTGGGGCTCCCTATGGGGCCACGGAGCGTGTGAGGGGGTGTGCTAACATGGGACGGCGCTGCCATGCGGACTGCGCCACTGGGACCTTCCGTGGAGCTCCCTATGGGACGAAACGTGTGAGTCGTGTGCCCAAATAGGGTGCGCCACTGGGACCTTCGGAGGAGCTTCCTATGGGGCCACGAAGCGTGTGAGGGTTGTGCCAAAGTGGGGCGGCGCCGCCATGCGGACTGCGCCACTGGGCCTTCAGGTGGGGCTCCCGATGGGGCCACGAGACGTGTGAGGGGTGTGCCGAGGGAGGGAGGAGGAGGAGGAGGAGGAGGGGGAGTGGAGAGGAGAGGAGAGGAACGCGGGGACCGTCTCTTCAAAACGAGGACCCAGCACCACAGGGTGGCTGGGAACACATTCGGTTCCAGATGAGCAATCAGCGTCCCCACTCGTTAAACAACCAGGTTCCGGAGAGCGGGGATGTGATTTTCAGGAAATGTGATGTGACTTCTGGGACGCGTGATTTTTGCACCCTGCGCCGTTCGTACCTTTTACATGTGAGCGAAACGAAAGATGTGACTAGGCCCAGGGACTAGCATGCCGTCGCTCTGTTTTCTCGTGGCGCTGGAGGTCCGAGCCCGTCCTCCTCCTCCCCGTCTCCCTGCCATGCCCGCCCCCCCTCCCTTCCTGTCGGCGGCGAGCGAGGGGGGAAGTGAGAAGGAAAAGGCCCTTGACGAGGGCGGTGGGACTTCTCAGAACCCCTCGCGCCTTCAGAATGTTGTTTGTCTTCGGGGAAGGCTTAAGACAACTTCTCGAAAGGCCTGGGGAATTCCGAGCCTTCTAAGAAGGCCTTCTCTTCCTCAATTCCCTCCCTCGGTTGCCGCCGACCCCGTCTCCCTTTCATGCCCGCCTCCCCGCCCTTCTCGGGCAGGCGCTGGAGTCTGCGGCCGAGGACCTCGACAGCATGCCCGAGGCACCTGCCAGGGAGCGTTCCTGGACTGTCTATCGTCGTTGCCGTCGCCGTTGTGACTCGGGCTGTTTGTGGGTCGTCAGAGGATAAGGGGCTGTCAGTGAGACAGTCCGTGGGCTGACCGTTGGATTGTAAGCCAGTTATTATTTTGTTTGGCAGTTGAGATCTGATCCGCTACGCACCCAGTACGACATGTATCGCCATCGCATCCTCCCCATCGCACCTCGTTCGCACCTATTTGCTACACTTCCGAGCTATCACTGACAACCCATTGGCAGTCCACTAACAAGCTGAGTCGCAATGCACGTCAGCGGGATCTCGGGGCGCTTCCGGATGGGCCTCGACGAGTTGTCAAAAGATGTTCTGCATGTTGTCAGTGGATTGTCAGTGGATTGTCAGTAGGTTGTGAGTTGGTTGTCAGTTGTCATGTTCTGTGACTTTCCACCTGATGTCAGTGGGTTGCCAGTCGGATTGTCACTGGATTGTGTGGCTTACCAGTGAGGCATGGGGGCTCCTCTGGAGGGGCCTCTCGGGATTGTCAGTGCCAACTGGGTGTGCCGTCAGTGGGATCCCGCTGTGTTGTCAGTGAGACTGTTGGGGTTCCACTGGGGGGCCCAGCGGGGTTGCCAGTGGGGCCCTGGTGAAGTGTCGGCGGGTTTATAGGGGCGCCTTTTGAGGGGCTCAGGCAGTTTGTCAAAAAGGCCCTTGGCGGGCTGTCAGTGGGGCCCCAGCGGGTTGCCTATACTCTCCCTAGAAGAATGATGGCCAGTGGGCTTTTGCTGTCTTTAGAGTTAAGTACATCGCTCGTCCTGCAGACTTCGGAAGAGGACGAGGACGGCGGGCTAGAGGAGGAGGAGGAGGAGGATGAAAAGAAAGAGAAGGAGTAGGAGAAGGGCACGTATCTGGCCCATCATAGGGAGGAGGAGGAGGAGGAGCAGGTGGAGGAGGAGGAGGAGGAGCAGGAGGAGGGGAGGAGGAGGAGGAGGAGGACTGCGCGGGACTAGGCGGCGCAGCAGAGGACGGCGCGGCGATGCGGCGCGGCGGCCGGCTCGTTTCTAAGAAGAACCCCACGCCCCAGGCCTACCCCTCCTTCTCCTCCTCCTCCTCCTCCTCCTCCTCCTCCTCTCCTCCTCTCCTTTCCTCCTCTACTCCTCCTCCTCCTCCTACTCCTCCCTCCTCTCCTCCTCTCTCCTCCTCCTCCTCCTCTCCTCCTGCTCCTCCTCCTTCTCCTCCTCCTCCTCCTCCTCCTCCTCCCCCTCCTCCTCCTCCCCCTCTCCCCTCTTCCTCCCTCCCAAAGGTCCGCCTCCGAGGCGAGCGCCAATGGCCAAGGGCACCCCGCTGGAGCTGGCCGAGAGCCGCGGCCACCACGATCTGGCGGACTGGCTCCGGGTGAGAAGCCCTAGCGCGGCGCTTGCGGATTTCTCGCACTCCTCTCACAGAGAGCGCGGGCAGGTCTCTGCACTCTAGTCCAGAATTTCTCGTTCGGCATCCGCGGCATGGCTTCAAAAAAGAACCCACGCCCCAGACCTACCCTGGGCGCTTGCGGATATCTCGCGCTCCTCTCACGAATAGCGCGGGGCAGGTCTCTGCACTGTAGTCTCAAATTTCTCGGCCGACCTCCGCGGCAACGGGACTTGCTGCCACCTCACGCAACCCGTTCCCCACGCGGCAGCAGAAAATGTTCTCGGCCCCACGATGGCCGAAACGTTCTCGCACGAGCTGACCTCTGCCGCCCTGAGGCGGATAACTCGTCCGACCCCATGCGGCACAGCGTAGCTGTGGATGACATCGGGCTCTAACTTCACCTCCCACTTCTCGCAGGATGGCGTCCGAGCCGCTTGCCCTTCTGCCTTTTCACGCTGAGCCTGCTGCCCTAGCTCGTCTGTATCGCACACGCTGCTCCCAGTGTTGTTACTGACCAGTTCGGGCCCCAGCTTCGCCTCCCACTTCTCGCAGTGAACCGGCGGAGAGCTGATGATATCGGGCTCCATATTCGCCTCCCTGCTGTTGTTGCGTAGCGACAGCGCCTGCTTCCACTGCTCGCCTGTCACGCGCGCGCTGAGCCCAGCGTTGCTCCAGCTGAGCACTGTAGCTGATGGCGTCGGGCTTTTGCTTCGCCTTCCACCTCTCGTAGAGTAGCTCAATAGCCTGCTTCCACTGCCCGCCCTTTTTCGCACGGCGGAGTAGATTGCGGTATCAGGCTCCAGTTTTGCCTCGTGCTGCAACCGCGAAGCCTTCCACTGCGCCCTGCCCCTTCTGCTTGCACTGGCGTTGGCAGCGTAGCTGATGGTCTCGGGCCCAAGCCTCCCCATGCACACTGTAGAGTACACCTTAGGCGATGCCAGAGAAAACTTAAATTTTCGGCCAGGGTCTCGATTATTCTTAACGTTTCAATGTAACTCCTAAGATTTCAATAGAAATTCTGGGTTTTACTCAAATTCTGAGACTCTGAGTTTCTTAACCCATGATTTCTTAAGCATTTCGCAGGGAGCAGAGCTGAAGCGATTGTGACAAAACGTTGGGCTCCAGCTTCGCCTTCCGCTCTCCGCAGGCGGCCTTGCGCTGCGCCGCGCCGCTTGGTTGATGGCGCCCGGCGCCCTCGCGCCTCTCAGCGCGAGCGGCTCTCGCGCGCGAGCGGCCGCGGCAAGCAGCTCTGATGGCGTTGGACCCCAGTGATCAGGGGAGGAAAAACCCCACAGACACAATTGATCCTCGATTCCCCAGAACATATGGGAAAATATGGGAAGTGGGGGGGGGACGACGGAAGTCCAGAACATATGGGGAAATATGGGGAATATGATGATTTGTGTGCGTATTTATTTGTGCGTCCTGGGGCCCCTTCAAGTGACCTCCCAGAGCTCGCCATGCGCGCTCCCAGCCCGCCTCTCCTGAGCACCCCCCATGGCCCCGCGCAGCAGTCGCTGGCGTGTGGCTCCGGCCTCGCCTCCCGGAGCCTCCATTCTCGGGCCTGGCGAAAGGGGGGATTGGGAAAGGGGGTGGTTACGAAATTTGCTGATTCTCAAACCCCACCTTTGCTATCCCCCCCTTTCGCCCGACCCGACATTCTCGCACGCGCTGGCATGGGAGGGTGTAGCCAGGACGACGCCAGGCTCCAGAGAGTCGCCTCCACGTCCCGCACGGGGCCCGTTGCCGTTCGCCGCTGCTCGCCCTGCTCCCTTTGGCGCGCCTGTGTCCGTCAGGCGTTTCACCCCAGAGCTCCTCCTCGCGCGCGCTGTTATTCGCAGCGTAGCTGATGGCATATGTAGGGGGCCACATGCGAACCCTACCCCTACCCCCCATGATTTCTGAGGGGGAGGGTCGGGTTCACTTCGCTCGGGAGCTCCCGAACGAAGTGAACCCCACCCTGCCCCTCAGAAATCATGGGGGGTAGGGGTAGGGTTCGCATGTGGCCCCCTAATATGGCTCCAGCATTTGCTCCCAGAGCTCCGCCTTCTCGCGTGCGCTGGCACACCCCCGCCCGCCAGCCTTGTAGCTGACGGCGTCTGGCTCCAGATTCGTCCCCCAGTGCCCGCCTTCCTCGCCCACCCCGGTTGCCGTAGTGTAGTAGCTGATGGCGTTGGCTTCCAGGCCCATCCCCCAGAGCTCCCGCATCTCGCAAGAGTAGGTCCCCGCACTGCTGCTGACGACGTTGGCTATCGCTCCCCGTGCCTCCTCGTATCTCGGCGTTGCAACTGGCGAAGTTGACGCGTCCCGTGTTCTGTCCATCCCCGTGCGCCCAGCAGCAATCGGCTGCCGCTGTTGGGGTCCCAGGCGGAGGAGTAGGAGAAGGAGAGAGGAGGACAAAAGGAAGGCGGGAGGGGGCCTGAGACACGTTGGCGCCCTCTGATGACTGGGCCTCGCACGCCGTGGGCCACCCGAGGGGGCTCTTGATGCTGCGCTCTCGATGGCGGTGCTCTTTTCAATACCGCACCGTCGAAACGCCCCGACCCCCCGCGCACAGGCCGCAGGCGGAAAAGGGCTGAGGACGAGGAAGGGGAGGAGGAGGAGGAGGAGGAGGAGGAGGAGGAGGAGGAGGAGGAGGAGGAGGAGGAGGAGGAGGAGGAGGAGGAGGAGGAGAGAGGAGAGAGGGAGAGGAGAGGGAGAGGGAGAGGGAGGGAGAGGGAGAGGGAGAGGGAGAGAGGGAGAGGGAGAGGGAGAGAGGGAGAGGGAGAGGAGAGGATGAAGGAGGAGGAGGAGGAGGAGGAGGAGGAGGAGGAGGAGAGGAGGAGGAGGAGGAGGAGGAGGAGGCGGAGGAGGAGGGAGGAGGAGGAGGAGGAGGAGGAGGAGGAGGAGGAGGAGGAGGAGGAGGAGGAGGAGGAGGAGGAGGAGGAGGAGGAGGAGGAGGAGGAGGAGGAGGAGGAGGAGGAGGAGGAGGAGGAGGAGGAGGAGGAGGAGGAGGGGAGGAGGAGGAGGGGAGGAGGAGGAGGAGGCGGAGGGAGGAGGAGGGAGGAGGGAGGAGGGGGAGGAGGGAGGAGGGAGGAGGGAGGAGGGAGGAGGGAGGAGGGAGGAGGGAGGAGGGAGGAGGGAGGAGGATTTTTTGGATTGCAAGCGCGATGAACCTGTGACGGCTTTCGCGGAAGAGTGGCGCTGCAGCTAGCAGAAGCTTTAAAGATCAGTCAGGCAGGCCGGCTGAACTAAAAGACATAAATCTGCACGGGCACCAAGTGGGGCATCAGAGCGGATGGAACGCGTCGAAACAAGGCATGTAGATCGTTCCTCCCCCCCGTTACTAACAATACTAACCCTGCCACCCGACCCATAGTAGGCGGTCCGCACTCATGGCGACCTAACAGGGACAGTATCGCAGACTCGCAACCGTGGTCAGTGAGACAAAGAAGGCGACGGTCCTGCAACAGGCTTCTTTGGCAGCGAGCCTCGCCGGCCCCTCTGCCCTCCCTGCAACGTGCACCCGCCCTGCTACCCCATCCTGCACGGGTGGAGGCACAGCCCACCTGGCGGCGGGCGCGACGACAACGACGCCGAGAGCCCTGCCACGGGCCAAGCGCTACGGGTGCTTGGTTTGGTCGCGGCTCGACCCCCGAGACAGGACAGAGGGGGAGGGGAGGAAAACGCTCTCTCGGAGGGGAGGAGGCGAGGAGGCGCTCGCTGCTACACTGCCGCGCCGCTCGCTCGCGCCGGGCGGCGGGGGCGGCGGGGGCGGGCGTGCGGCGGCGGGGCGGCGGGGGCGCGCGCGCGCTCCACTCTCCCCTCACGTCCACTACCCTCGTCGCTCCCCCCAACCTCACTACCCCTCCACACGTCCGTCCTTCGAAGCAGTCAGGGTCCGAAAAAAAGAGGCGTGGACTCCTGCAAAATTCACCTGGCGCTGCAAACATCGGATACCCCTGAAGACCGAAGTTGGACGACAGACATCACATCCAAGGTCCAAGAGAGGCAGTCTGCAGCAAAACTGATCACGGGGAAAGTCAGAACTACTGTGGCGCGTCTCTTGGAAGTCAGTCGGCTATGGCATAGCAAGCTCATTCAGCGGACGTGATTCCAGCTCAGTTCGAAACTGACGGATGAGCTGGGGGTTATCTGTATACCACCACGGGACTGGCCAAAAACGGGGAGGGCACGCATCAACCATAGTACCAGTCACAGAGCGCAGGTCTTGGCAAAGCCCGAAACACTGGCAACCGAGGTGGAGAGATCAGGGTGCGGCCACACAAGTACCCCAGGATGTACCTGCGGCCTCCATCCTGACAGCCTGCTCACCGGCACGACCCAAGACGGTGGTCCACCCAAGTGCCGTGTGCATGCGAGAGAGTCTAAGAGATCACTAGGAAGGTGAGGTGAAAGAGGCAACGCTGGGCTCGAAAGACGGTGTAACTGCGAGAGCAAGACCAGGGCTGACAAAGTGCCTGACCGAGAGTGCGATCTTCCAACCTCAACCACCTGCTGCTAATAACAACCCCCTCCCTGCCAACCTGTTTAGTCGCGCGCGTTATCAAACAGCCCGACCCCGAAATCGGGCTGGAAAGTCCAGGGGGCTATTCGCTGAGCGCGGCGAATCCGACGTCGCTCTCTGGCTTTCGTACGCTTGGCAGCAATCAGAGCTCGCATTTCTGGTGTGAGCTCCACGGGCTGCGAAGGTGGCGGAGGGGGCGGAGAGGGGGGAGAGGGTACAAAGGGCGGAGCAGACGAGCCGGGTGGGGGCAACACAGTGCCATCCAGGAATGAGAGCGCATCGGCATATTCCTGCTCCTCTGAGGCCTCGATCGGGCCAGGGTCCCGCGGCTCCGCAGTGGGATCATAAACGACGCCTGCATCTGCAGATTCGGTGGACGGCGGTTCGGGGGGCAAAAACCTGCGGCGCTCTGGATCATCACGAATCCTCCGAGACCGCGAATCGACAAAGTCGGGCGCCCAAGACTCGTCAGTACCGAGATATGGGTCCCAAGCTACATAAAAGGCTGAAAGGGACCCACGAAGCTCCTCCTCCTCCTCCCTCATGTCCTCTGGCAATGCATCATCGTCACACGTCGCACGCATATGGTTGATCGCATCTGTGATACCGTCGGCCAATACTCGACATAGAGCGGGAGGGTAGGTCTTATTTTTGGCGGTACGCCACTCGTCTCGGGCCCGATCGAACCCCATGAGCACCTCGTGGGCCCCACGTCCGTGAGAACATCTTCCACGTCCTGGTGTCTCCAGAAGCCTGCCAGGAAGGGTTTCCATACGCAGCGCCAGAATACGGGTGGGAGCGCGAGCGACCTGGCCGTGTTCGCATTGATCGAAGTCTGTCACAGACGCAGCCTGGGAGGCCATGATGGCCCGTAGGGGCGGGCAGAAGAAGGAACTTACAGCTGCCTGCCGCCAGCCAGCTGGCATGGGATGCTCCATCCAGCAACAAGTGCCCACAGGCAAATGTTCGGATGGCTCCAAGAAGCTCGTTGCCCACACGTAACTGTTCCATCTGGCGCGGCGTAACCGACAGCAAGCCCCAGAAGTCATCGTGGGATCGGAGCGGTGGGGGGCCCTTGTCAAGGGCCCAGCGCATGGCAGCCCACGTCTCGCACGGGGGCCCGCCTCCTGACAGCACAACACGCTTGGCCCGAATATGTCCCTTCCAAATGTCGAGAGACTCACGGCGCATCATATTGCCAAGAACGGGATCGATAGCGATGTCGATCGAAAGTACATATACAGCGAAATCGGTATGATACTCCTCCATTTCTAAGCAAGCCTGAATATCCCCTGGCTGGCGTCTCCCACAGTATAGGTTAAGTATGTAGTATTCTGACCGTCGGATCGCAGACGGCAAAACCTGAGCAGCTGCATGTGTATACTGCTCGGTCAGAAACATACGCGTCGGGTAACGTTCCGTCTGTACTGGTGGGTACTGGGCGGGTGGGGGAGCGCCGATGGGCGGGTCTGGGGCCGGCGGCATAAGTGCCGCGCAGGCGGCAGGTGTGAGGTGGGGGTCAGATTCGAGTAAAACCTGGCGGGCGTACTCCTGTGGGACCAACGTCACAAGGTCGGTGGCCAGTTGAGTGAGCGGCCCCAGTAACCGCGTCGTGGGTACAATTACATGTCGGCGGGGAATCCTGATGTGGGGTACAGCTCCGGTTGGTCGAGACGGTGTAGTCGAATCGTCGAGGTGGTGCGCTGGGTTGTCCATAGTTAAGAGGCCGCCCAGCAAGCATCGAGGGGGGTCGATCGACAGGTGGTCGATGAGGTGGGGTCTGGCGTTGAACTGTAACAGACACTGCGCACGATCCGTCCCGAGCTGCATAACCGCGCGCAAGTGTCGCAAGCTGTCGGTGCGCACGGGCAACATGCGTGCGCATCGCTCGGTGTCGTGCGAAGACCTCGCCACACCACGGGCAATCCAGGGTAGCTGTCTGCACAGGAGGCGGCGGTGGGACGATAAGCCCGCGCTCGTCGGTATACACACGTTCTGGCACACCTGCTGGCCTTACAGCTGCAAAAAACTGGGTCTCCATATGGGAGGCGAGCTCTTTCCTGGAAAGGTACTGCGTGCACGCGTGCATCGCAACTTGTATGATGCGCTTCCAGGCTGGCTGACCCCGTCGTATGAACGTTTCCCAGGGTTTGAGGTCGTCAGCTGGGGCTGGTAGGTCCTGGCACTGTTTGACGGCACATCGTAACCAGGCCAGGTCCTGGATCCACTGTCCAAGGGTAGTGCGCTCGCGTGCGGGGGCGCCCAGGGCAGCATGCCACTCTGCGGCGACGAGGGAGAAAGCCAGGATGGGGCCCCGCATGATAGAGCGAGCCGAGAAGTCGGAGGCGTGCGGCACGGAGGGTGTTGGCAGGGGTAGGCCTGCGCAGCCTCGCCAGCACAAGGGCGTCGGACACCTGAGAATCGTGCTCCTGGAAACGGACTCGGGCCACAGCTCGGTAAACCTTCATGGTTTCCAGATGGGCCAACTTGGCCTCCGAAGTCGTTAGTACTCCCCAAGCCCCTGCATTGTACAGCCGCCCTGACATGACCAGACTGTCGGCTAGCACGAGCCGATGGTGCAAGTCTAGGTCATCGGTCGCGAAAACACGTCGGCGAAGAACCTGCAGCGACGAGGCTGTCGAGGCAGTTCGGTAACGTATTTCGGGCAGCATCGCAGAGTTTGCCATCGATCACCGATCCGAGATGCACGTAGTGGTGTACAGTCGGCACACTGAGTTGTCCGAGTATATCCGGATGTCCCGAAACTCGTCCGCCATGCACATGCCATGCTGTGTGTCGTGCGCTCTTGGTGCCTGGCCCGCGCCATTTGACAAGCGCGGCAGTCTTAGACGGCCCGATGTTGAGGATGTGTCCACGGCATGCGAAAGCCTCTGAAACCATAACCATCACCTGACTAAGCGCATCATACATCTGTTCAGCAGGCAGTATGAGCATGACTGCGCCATCGTCGGCATATGAAATGTCGACGAGGGGGGGGTCAGCAGGAGGGCAGGGGTCGGTACTGTCAGTAACAAGCGCGGTGATGGATCTCTGCTCTGTGCGCGGTAGCATGTACGGCGTGCCCTCACC
Source organism: Prorocentrum cordatum (assembly GCA_963575745.1). Classification (NCBI taxonomy): domain Eukaryota; class Dinophyceae; order Prorocentrales; family Prorocentraceae; genus Prorocentrum; species Prorocentrum cordatum. Next base: position 64,877 of record CAUYUJ010015390.1, on the reverse strand, counting down.
CAGCATGCGCGCGCGTACGTCCTGCATGCAGTCGGCCATCTGAATCTCGAAGAGGACATCCGCAAGTGGCTGGCCAGGAAAGAAGGACCGCTGGGGTAACGAGACCTGGCCCGATCCCTCGTAAATAAACCAGGGTGCCTGGTAGCACTGCTCAACCTGGGCCACGGTGTGAGAATCGACGTCGGAGGCTGACAGGGCCGCTGCACGCTGTCGCAGTCGATCGGTCAGCTGTTGCATGGCGGCCGGGGGTACGCCTGCGGCGCGCACCAGGGTAGCCACAGTAAGGTCGTCGAGGTCGGTTTCGCGGTGGGCACGCACCACGAGCTCCCGAATGGCCCTGTAAAAGGCCTGCGCGACGTCCAAAAAGAGGGCCCCGAACGACATCTTCCGAAGTTTGGCCAGGGACTGCGAAACGCGGAGCACCAGGGACGCATGGGTGGCACCTCGTCCTGGAAGCCCGCCAAACTGGGTCTCGCCCGCCTCGGAGGCCAAGTGGGGCAAAAGTCGGGATCGAAGGCAGCGTCGGGAGGCCTTGCCTACCTGGGAAGAGACGAGGATGGACCTGGAGCTGCTGCACTGTGTCGGGTCGGCCTGGCCAGACTTGATGAGGTCCCGGTAGAAACCTCCTTTCCAGTGAACAGGTTCGATTAGTGTAGGGGCAAACTTCAGCTGCAGAGAGTAGTAATATTCCGCGATAGCGGTCGGATGGGCCCTCATGAGGCCGCCTGAAATACCGTCACATCCTGGGGCCGACCTGCGTGACTGTCGACACGACCACTGGAATTCAGCTAGGGTGGGGATCGAAGCAAGACTGACGGGGTCAGTCGACATACGCGCATAGGGTGCGCGCCCGAAGTATCCTGCAAACGTCGGCACATCCTCGACTGAAATCGTAGCAGCAAGCTCGAGGCTGGCAAAGTGTTGTTGCCAACGCCTCGCGACTTGTTTCTCGGAGACAACGGCCTGGCCAGACAGATCCTGCAACGCGGGCAACACTCGCTCGAATCGTCGTCGCTTGGACCCAGCCCCGACCCGTCGCAAAGCGGCGTAGGCTTCGGCAAACTGTCGTCGATCCCAGGCATTGCGGACCCCCTGAGCAATGTTGGCACAATGCCACGCTGAATCCTGGCCAGTGGACTGTTGAATCACATAAGTAGCGGCCCGAAGAAACACCATACTGGCAGCCCAGAAAAATCCAAACCATCCCAGATAAAAGTTAAGAGCGTTGGGCAGCTGAAACCGAAAACCACGTGGGACATCGGCTAGCTCATACGCAGTGGTCAGCCGTCCTAGGTATCGCAGTCCGACGATGTGGTCCTGGGTAAACGATGGGTAGGTCAGCTTGCCCTGTGGTGATCGTAGGGGCGTCGCAAAAACCTTGGCGGCATCAAGGACCTGGTCGGCGTTGTCCGCGATCCGTCGACATATCTGCAAGAGGGGATGATGCGACGGTCCGTCACGGCCACTATGTCGGAAGCGGCGTGTCCGGTGACAAAACCACTCGCCCTCCATGGCCCCGTCCGAGGCCCACGCCACAAACACACACGCCAGGAAAAGCTTGGGCAGTTGGGCCCGTAGGGCCCGAAGCGCACGTCTCCCAAACGTGCGCTGATCCATAAGGTCGAGGGATCCCTGGGAAATCCAACTGCGACGGGGCTCGCGGCCACTGTCGGACCTTTTGGGTGGAAAGGCGATTTCGGCGGCCTCCAAGATATGCCTGTTAAGATATTCGGCATGATCATCTGGGTGCGTTGTGAAAGGCGGCGAGGGCACCATGCGGAGGGCATCTTCAAACGCAGCACGACACTCGGGGTCAGCATACTTAGCTTCGTCGTGTCGGGAACGCGTCCAAGTGATGGCTGGCTCGTACTGGTCGGCACGGCACATGTACACATCAGCAGTTACCACAAAATGGTCGTCACATCGCATCGCTAGCTCGATCTCGACATCGACACCCTGACGAATGACGCTAGGTAGTTGGCCCATAGGGGTCGTTATGTAGTCGATTCGTCGTCGCGGATTTTGGCCCTGAGCCCCAGGTGGCAACCAAGTCCCATGGATCCCAGAGTAGGACGGCAGGAATGTAGACAGAGCACACTGGTCCGAGTCACGCAGGAACTTGTGAAAGCGCTGTCCATTGGCATTCTCAACCTCGGCCGCCACGTCACCGACATGATCTGACACCTGTGAGCCCAAAGTCGCATTCGCATCCACTAGACAGTACAGGGGAGCCGGCTGGGTTCGCCCACGGAGCACTGACGTCACATGGCCCCACCACGCTTCGACTTCAGCAGGGGGACGGCGAGAATGGGGAGCATGGCCGACGAGCACGTCCAAGCACAGGTGAGGCGCACGTATAGCTACCAACAAGTGCCGAGACGAAAAGCTGATCACACGTACGTGACGGCGCGCAAGCGTATGCCCACATGCGTACTCGTGCTGTGTGTTGATCCATAAGGCCACTCCTGCCTTCCCCTTGGACTCGGCTGCTGCAGTGATGACAAGAAAACCCCTTGCTGGTGTCCAACCGTTCCGACACAAACGAGTCTCAAGCGTGCCAACCACATGAAAGTTGTGCGCAGAGAACTGATGAGCCAGTGCAAGCATGCGTCCGGGCAAATCAAGGCCGGCCGCATCTTGGTACCGACATCGTATCCGAGTCCCTCTCCCACGTCGGGCAGCCTTCCTGCGGGGCCGCAGTGTGAGTACGTTCGCCACTGCAAATTCACCTGAGGCTGCAAACCTGATGTCGGATATACTCGTGGCACAGACGAGTTTCCCGAGCCGCGGCCAGCAGGTGGCGAGAAGGCAGATCTGAGATCTAGCTCAGGAGGGCTGAGGGAGGGCATTTCGCATGCGCCAACATTCGGATACTCCCCATGACCGAAGTTGGAATTGGCAGACATCCACATCCATGGTACAAGAGCCAGACGCAAGCAAAACTGACCACGGCTGAAAGTCAGGATCTACTGTCGGCGCAATTCCCATGGAAGCCAGTCGGGCTATGGTATCTGCAAGCTCATTCAGCGGATCGGCATTGTGGCCGTGGACGTGATTCCAGCTCAGCTTCGTAAACTGACGTAATAGCTTGAGGGCCCCATCAAAGAGCCATGGGAAATCACCGCACGACGCATATCTCGTTCTCCCGTCGGCCGCGGAAACCACCAGCATGTTATCTGTGTATGCCACCGCGGGTTGGGCCCGAAAACGGGGAGGAGCTTGCAATAACCATAGTACCAGCCACAGAGCAGCTTGAAACTCTGATGCGCCAGACGGGCTCGCAACAGAGGTGGAGAGATCAGGATCGACACCACACAAGTACCCTTCACAGATGTACCTGCCTGTCGACGTAATCGAAAATATGCACCATGCCCAAGACGGTGGTCCACCCAAGTGCTGTTGCTTGGTCCCTCCAGACCCATCAGTATGTACCTCCATCCTGACAACCTGCTCACTGTCGGGGGGGGGAGAAGCTCCGTGGGTCTCAAAAAAGTGGCAGGTACTACTATGAAGGTAAGGGTGAAAGAGGTAATGATCAGGCATTTGAGATGGCCCAAGAAAGACGGGAGTGAGAGAGCAAGATAGCCAGGGCTGACAAAGTAGCCTGACTAGATCGGTGCAATCCGGTATTGGGCAGCTTGGCCGCTGCTGGGCCTCGGACTCCATCCGAGGCGGCGAGGCAGTCGGCGTGACTGGCGGCGCGCCAGTCGCGGGCGGGCCGTGAGACGGCGCTGCGGCGGCCCTCTCACTCCCCAAGGCCCGCCCGCCGTGACGCATCACCCCAGCGTCGACGCCGCTCCCTCGCTCTCTCCTGTGGAGCCGGCGCGGCCCCCGCACAGCAAGAAGCCGTCAGGCCCATCACGTCGTGGGCTGTGGCTGCGGCTGTGCCGCTGGCGGCGGTTCGCCGCCCCCGCGGCGGCCTCCTCTCCGGCCTCAGCGGCGACGGCAGCACGGCCGTGCGGCGACGGCGGCAGGGCGCCGCGGCCGCGGCGGCTGCTCGCGCCTGGACGCGCTGACGCCTGGCGAGCGAGAGCTGCGCGCAGTCCCTGTTGACCATCAGGGCGGCGGGCGCGGTCTGCAGCCTTCCTCTCAGCACGCTGAGTCGACCGCGCCTTGCGGGCCGCCTCGGCCGAGGCGGCAGCAGCAGCATCCTCCTCGGCGCTGACTGGCACCTCGGCGGCCGCGGCGGCGGCGGGTCCAGCAGCGCCCACGGCCGCTCTCACGGCGGCGGCAGGCGGCGGGGGCCCCTCCGGGGGGGTGCGGGCCACAGGTGCGGCGGCCGGCACGGCGTAGGCCGCGGCAGGGGCCTCAGGCCCAGGCGCGGGGGCCGCCGCGGCGCCCGCTGGCCCCAGGCGCTGGGGGGGCCCTGCGAAGGGCCGCACGTCGGGCGCAGGCATAGCCGTCCCGCCAGGCGCCGCTCCGCCGCGGGCCGCCGCCATCTGGCCCTGCATGGACGTCAGCAGCTGCGCGAGGCCGACGAGCTGCTGGGTGGGCGCCGCCTGGCCAGCCTGCAGCTCCGCGACGGCCGCGATGGGCGGCGCGAGGTCGGGTGGCGTGCCTGGGGCCGCATCGCCTTCAGCGCTCGCCACGGGCGTCGGCGCGGCGGGCTCCTCCATCGGCTCGTCGCCCGTGGGGACCATGGCCTCAAGCTGCTCCAGCAACGTCTTGGCCCGTCCGAGGGCCTCCGTGCGCTGCGCCACCTTCGCCTCCTGCTCGGCGAGCTCCTCTCGCGCCCGCGCCGCAGCCGCCTCGGCCTTCTCGAGCTTGCCCTGAGCTCGCTGCACGAAGCTGCGCTGGCGGTCGCAGCGGACGCCGGGGGCGCGGGCGAGGATGATCATGCTGAGCTGCACAGCGTACTCCTCCTCCTGCGGCCGCCGCTGCTCGGGGCTCATGCCGAGCTCTATGGCCGCCTGCAGCCTCTTGCCCGTGGCGGCGGCCATCTGGCGCAGCGAGCGCCTGTGGGCCACGAGCCCGCGCTCGTCCGACGGCGGCTCGACCCAGGCTGGATGGGCCCTCGCGTCCAGCGGTAGGGCGGGCAAGATGCCGAGCGCGGGGCTGCGGCCATCGTCCTCGCCGTCCGAGGCGTCGGACTCGCCTTCAGCAAGACGCCTCCGTCGGCCCTCGCCGTCGGCAGAGCGGCGGCGGCGGCGCGAGGCCGACCGCTGGCGCGGCTCGCCGCCGTCGTCCTCCGCTCCCTCGTCCTCGAAGCGGACGCGCGAGGCCGATCGCGGCCGCGGCTCGGCCTCTGGCTGGCGAGCTTCGCCCTGGCCGCCGCGGCGCCTGCGCCTCGAGGCAGACCGAGGCTGGCGGCCGTCGCCGCGCGGGCCCGCGCGCGGGCGCGCCGCGCCTCCTCCCCCTCCGTGCACAGGCCCGTGCGCAGGGAGGGGGCAGCAGGTTCGGCACAGGGCGTCGGTGGGGGCATTGAGCCCGCCGCACGCCGAACACCACCAGCCAGGCGGCGGGGGCGGGACGTGCCACGGCGGCGTCGCCTGGCTCGGGCCTCCCGTAGCCGCAGGGCGCCCTTTGCCGCCTGCGCCAGCGCGCCCCCCACCGGAGGGCCCAGCACCCTTGCCTCCGCCAGCGCCGCCCTTGCCGTACATGCTGGCGTCGGGCGAGGCGGCGCTGTGATGCGCGCGCAGGCGCGGGCTGGCGTCGGCCAGCGGCCTCGGGTCGCGGCCTGCGACCCCGAGGCGAGCCCGCGCGTCTGCGAGCCGCACCAGCACGCGAGCCTGGCCTCGCAGCCAGCGGGCCCGGCGGTGCCAGGCCGGGTTGGCGCGCGCGCGGCGCCGCCCGAGGGGCGTGGCGCCCGATGGGCGCGGCGCTGCCCGCAGCGCAGGGCGCGGCGAGGCGGCCCACGGCGCGCCAGGCAGGCGCGACGGCCTGCGGGAGCGGTGGACGGGCCGCGGCGCGGGCGGGGCACGGCCGGCCCGCAGCGCGCCAGGCGTGCGCGGCGGCCCGCGCGTATGGCAGCTGCCCGGCGGCGGTCGAGGCTCGCAGGTGTCTGACACCTGCTCCCAAAGCCTCGAGCCGGGGCGGCAGCTCAACGACGAGGGAGGAGGGAGGAGGGAGGAGGAGAGGGAGGAGGAGGAGGAGGAGGAGGAGGAGGAGGAGGGAGGAGGAGGAGGAGGAGGAGGAGGAGGAGGAGGAGGAGGAGGAGGAGGAGGAGGAGGGAGGAGGAGGAGGAGGAGGAGGAGGAGGAGGAGGCGGAGAGAGGAGGAGGAGGAGGAGGGGAGGAGGAGGAGGAGGAGGAGGAGGAGGAGGGGAGGAGGAGGAGGAGGAGAGAGGAGGAGGAAGGGAGGGAGGGAGGGAGGGAGGGAGGGAGGGAGGGAGGGAGGGAGGGAGGGAGGGAGGGAGGGAGGGAGGGAGGGAGGGAGGGAGGGAGGGAGGAGGGAGGGAGGGAGGGAGGGAGGGAGGGGGAGGGAGGGAGGGAGGGAGGGAGGGAGGGAGGGGGAGGGAGGGAGGGAGGGAGGGAGGGGGAGGGAGGGAGGGAGGAGGGAGGGAGGGAGGGAGGGAGGGAGGGAGGGAGGGAGGGAGGGAGGGAGGGAGGGAGGGAGGGAGGGAGGGAGGGAGGGAGGGAGGAGGAGGAGAGGAGGAGGAGGAGGAGGAGGAGGAGGAGGAGGAGGAGGAGGAGAGGAGGAGGAGGAGGAGGGAGGAGGAGGAGGAGGAGGAGGAGGAGGAGGGGGTGGAGCAGGAGTGCAGGAACGGCGTAGGTGTGAATGAAGCGTTTCTCTCCTGCGGCGTCGGCGCTTCTCGGCCTGGAGCAGGGGAACTCATCGCGCCGGGGATGCAGCCCGCGCGCGTGCACTGTCCGTCGGGGCCTGCGGCAACCATTCAAATAACTAGCTTGACCCGAGCTTGTCATGAGCGTCGCGGGGTCCTCGGAGGTCCGTGGAGGCCTTCTGGAGGCCAGCGGGTGTGCAAGTGCCTTCCACAAAAGAACACGCCATAACCTCAAGTCGGGCCTGTCCCTCTACAGGAGGAACGTTCAACAATAGTAGAAAAGTAGTCTGCGGACACTTCTTTGCAATGTTTGAATATGTTGGCGCATGTTTCGAGTATGTTTTATTTTTCGTCCAGAGTCCCCCTGTAGGGGGACAGGCCCGACTTAACGCTTCTGGAGGCCAGCCAATGTGCAAACGCCTTCCACAAACACAAAACACCATAACCTTCGATTATCCTCCTGATCCTTCGACGGACAAGGCGGTCGCGCTTAATCCCATCCAGACAACCTCTCAAGTCGTGAGTCCGGGAGAAAAAATGCAAACCCCAGATCCGTCGATTGTTCCCGAGGATGGCTTGTATTCGCCTCGCTTCACATGGGCCGCTGGAGAACCAGCTGTCGTGATTTTGACGCAGCGCTTCTTGGAGGTTGACGGCTACACACATTCGAATAGGTAGATTCGTGTCGTGTCGACCGGCGGCGACCCCGCCAACGGCGTTCAACTTTGAGTGCCGCGGGCGACCCAGAATCGCGATTTGGACGTTTCGGAAACGGCCGATCGTTCAAGGTTGAACGATCCCCGCGCTGTCAGAAGCCAATGCCGAAGTCGGCACGACACGAACCTGACGGCAGGTTCGCGCCGTGTCGACCCCGGCGTTGGTTCTTGACACCGCGGGGATCTTTCAAACTTGGCCGATCGGCCGTCCCGTGAACGCCAGCTGGTTCCACGACTGGCCGACTCTGGGCCACGGACGGCTTTCAACATGAAGCGCGCGCGGTGGGGTCGCCGCCAGTCGGCACGGCGCGAACCTGACGTACCCTGACAGTATCTCTCTCAGGAGGGAAAACACACAGACACAACAAATCGTAGAAAACCTGAAAAATATGGGAACATATGGAGAATATGTGTATTTGTGTGTATTTATTTGTGTGTCCTTGGGCCCCTTGAACCTTCTTGCCAAGCCAGGAGGGCGCACGAAGCGGCCGTAGGCTCAGTGACGGGCCTGGCAGGCACCAGCTTCGGCATGCCCACAAGCAGCGTTTTTGCACCTGGGGGCTCCAGCTTCTCTCGCTAGGCATTTGTCGGGTCCAGCGACGATTTCACCCGTGCGTCGGGTGGGTCCGGCGAGGTTTCGCTACGTTGCCGCCCGTGGCCCCATCGTGGCCGCTTCGTGCGGTGGATGTTTCTAGCAAGATCTCGTCATGTTGCCGCCCGTGGCCGCCTCGTGGCTGCCTCGTGCGCCAGGCGTGGTGAAGTTTCGCCACGTTTCCGCCTCGTGGCCGCCTTGTGCGCTGGGTGTGTCTGGCGAGGTTTCGCCACGCTGTACGAAGCTCACGCCGCGGATCGCACCGCAAACCTTGCAGCGCACATATGGGACCACCCCAGCTGCAACACATGATTTGATTGCTCGGCGTACATTACGCCTCGGAACTTGCGCCACATAAGTCGCGCCGCGCAAGTTGCACCACATAGCTTTCACCACGCGGGCGAGCGGCATGGCCCACACCACATACGTTCAACTATTCTTTGGCACCGTCAATATTGTGTTGCGCTGGTTAGGCCACATGCCTTGCACCGCAGAGCTCCCAAGCATAGCTTGCACGACATAGCTTGCACCACATAGCGTGCACCACATCGCTCACACATCCACAACGCGATAGCTGACTGCTTGGGGCCCACGCCGGCGGCAAGCATGTAGAAGGGGGGGTGTGGCGGCCTGACCAGGCCAGGCCGCCCCTCTTCGCTTCAGTTGTGGCGGCGCTCTTCTGTCAGGAGGGGAAAAACACACACAGACACAATTGATCGTCGATCCCCAGGAAAGTATGGGAAGATATGGGAAGTGGGGGGGAAGACAGAAACCCAGAAAATATACTGGAAACTATGGGGAATATTTTCATTTGTGTGTATTTATTTGTGTGTCCCAGTTTCCCTTCATTTTGGCACGCCGCTCCGGGGAAGAGCGGGGGGGAGGCGTCGAAGAGCGATGCGGTCTTGACGATGCAGCTGCTGCAGGAGACTCCGCGGCGAGCGCCACCCCCCCGCCCGCACCAGCTACCCCCCCTTCCCGGCTCTGCCTCTTCGCAGGGACGGCGGGGCACTGCATCGGGGGCGGAAAAGAGGGGGGTGATGACTAGGGGGGGGTGGATATCATGGCGGGGGCCATGATATCTCCCCAGATTTCATGGCGCCCCTTCTCATTTCATTACGTCCCTGGCCCCCCCGCTGGGCCGCGCACATGCCGCCGGTCATGATTTGCACACCCCCCTCTTGGACACCCCCCTCTTGGCCGCTCCCGACACTGCATCGGCGCCTCGGGTCCACCGCCAGAATGTGCCCATGCTCAGGGGGGAGGGGTCCAGAAAGGAAGGAGGGAGGTCCGATTTCCCCGGGCTGTGCAGGTGCCCTTCCTCTCAGGATCTGGCCAGTCGGGGGTGTTCCCCTTCCCCATCACAGCATGACCGTGTCGGCCTCGGGTCGGCGTCACCCCAACATGCTTATACAATATTTGCGTCGCCCCCCTGGGGGCGATGCGCGCACCGAGAAATCTTGTGGTACATGCGCCGTGGCGGGCGCTTTCTGGCCACACCGCTCGGGAAACGATCTACTACAAGATGGGTGTACTATGCAGTCGGCCCGGATTCGTATGTCGACCCTGCCAAATCAAGGGTACCCTTGTGTCCTGTATCTCGCGACCCATGCCCCCTACATTAGTATGGCAATGTGGCCCTCGGGAAGGTCTCTTGTGTCCTTTCGCGTGTCCTGTCCAAGCAAGCCCGACTGTATGTTTGGGTCGGACGCGCGTCTCGATGGATAGTATACTCGTGTATCTCTGTGCGTCCGAGGGGGCAGAGGGGAGTCGCGAGGAGGGGGTGGAATTGTGGGGGGGAGTCTCGAGGAGGAGGGGAGGAGGAAGGAGACTGAGGGGAGAAAAGGGGGGGGGAAGGATGGGAGAACGAGGCGGACGAGGACGCGGAGATGGAGGATGAGGGGTCAGTGGAGGGATGGCATAGTAGGTAGCATTCTGATTGGGGATCTCAGGCAACGTTAGGCCATGGGATATCCAGCTCCGACCCTTCCACCTCACCCTTCTTCACCCCATTTTCCCTCCATCCTCCATCCATTCCTTCTCCTCCTCAGAGCTGGATTTACGTCCCAAGCTTTCGCTTGCAAGCACAACCAAGTCATACCTCGCACCTCTAGTTTGGCAGCGCGCGCGCGTCACCCCCCCCCCGCTGCATCGCACTATAAAACCACGAAATCCGCAGATTCCGCCACAAACGACGTTTGGCATCGTGTCACTATAGTTTGGTACCGTGCCAGGAGTACTTGAGTAGTACTGGAATATGTTGGAACCGTGTTGGAACAGTTAAGTTCCATCGAGGTCACAGTCACGCTGCCGGCGAGCAGGTAGGTTGGCACTGTTTGGTTCCCACTTGGAAGCGGTGGTGGTCAAAAGCGAGGCAGGTTTTTACGCCCCTTAGCCTGGGCTCGGGCCTTCATGATGCCATCTTAGGCGTCTTGGGCCGTCTTGGAGGCGACTCGGGCCGTCTTGGGGCCACCTTGTGCTGGGCCCAGGCTTGGGCTTGGGCCCTCGCGAGGCCATCTTAGGCGTTCTGGGCCGTCTCGGAGGCCTCTTGGGCCGTCCTGGCCCCAGATTGCGGCGTGATGCAGGTCCACCCATTTTGGACACGCTGGCGCAGCGTGGACTGGAGGTGCACCGTGAGTCAGGCGCGCGAAGCCTGGTACAGTGTGACGGGAGTGAAGCTGTGCCAGCAGTGGGCGGGCAACCTCGGGCTCGCACCCCCAAGATATGCATACATCGGAGGACCAGGGCCGGGGCCCCGTTGGGCAGAAGCCTCGACTGGCGACCGGTGTGCCGCCCCTCCCCAGGGCCTCCAGGAGGCCTCGAGACGGCTCAAGAGGGCTCCCAGAGGGCTCCCAGAGCTCAGGTGAGAGGCCCAGGACGGTCCAAGCAGGCCCCGAAGACGCCCAAGATGGCCCCAGGACGGCGCAAGAGGCCTCCAAGACGCCCCAAGCTGCCAACAAGAGCAGTCCCAATCGGGGCCCAATAAGCTAAAATCATTGGTTTGTCGATGGTTTTTGATATTTGGGTGTTATCGCCTCTTCGGTTCCGCGACGTTCAGAGACGGCCCAAGAGTCCCCAAGCATCTGTCCCGTATCCATTTTGGCTCAAGGGCTCACGCTTGGCTCAAGGTAGTTTTGGCTCAAGCCATTTTGGCTCGAAACCTCTGTTGGACCAAGGGCTCGGGGATGCAATGGGCGGCCGCTTGGTGGTCTTGGTCTCGAGCAGCGGTGCAGCATGCGTGTACTGCAGCGCGGGCAACAGCAACATCGAGCAGGGGCAAGCCACCTACACCGACATCGATCGATTTGTAGCCGATCCTGGGCCAAGGCAGCTACTCGACAAGAGCGACGCTGCGCGGACAGCTGCATTCACTATCGTTCAGGGCGAGAAAGGATGCGCTGAGTTCCCCGGCTTTCTCTGGTATTTCGCCAACAGCACCACCGAGACACCGCTGCGGTCTTTGGACGTGTACGCCTTAGACACGACGGGGCTGGAGTGCGTGACGAATCTGTCCAACTCACACCCGGGCTACATCAGGCGTGTGGTGAATTTGTCGTCGGCAGACAAGCAAGTCAGGGCCAAGTTTAGGCCTGAAGCACGTGGCGGTAGCACCGCCAGCAGTGTGCGTCCCCGGCGGTTGTGGCCCTCCAGGATCTACCAGTACATCATCTGGGTAGTGTACGAGGAGCTGCTGGCCGAGGGGGTGCACGTCATCCACTTTGACACTGACGTCATCATTCTCGGGGACCTCTGGACGAATCTCGTCACGCCCTTGCGCGCGGGGTACGACATCATCACGACCTGCGACAACTTTGGCTTCGGGTATCAAAAAAGTGATAAGCCGTACAACAGAATCAACCGATCGGGTTATGCGAGAGGCTGCGCTTTCAATCCAGCGGTCCAGTTCATGAGAAATTGCGAATCAGTTCGAGCGTTCATGTCTTGGATGATGGAGAATTGGGACAGTCAGTGGATAGATGCTGCGACTCACCAGGTCGGCAATAAATTCAACAAGGCAGACGGCCACCTAATCTCTGACATGTTCCAGCAGAACATATATTTCCGCAACTGTTATAGGAAGCCGCTAGACAGAGCGGCACCGAGGGAAGATAAACAGATTTACACGTCGCTGATACGAGGCCAGAATGGATGGAAGTGCAACAACGCCACGCTCTTCAGGCCAGACACGTATCTGACCACGTGGAGCGCAGGCTACTTGCGACACGGGCGTCCGAACGACTGTGGGGACGACGAGCACGGATACGCTGACGCTTGCCGGCGCATGGGCATCTTCATTTACCACCACCACGCGCGCGGCCTTCATGGCCTGGCCAGGGAGGGCCTTAGCC